>OZ022232.1:14063859-14272498 GCA_963978835.1 Tenthredo scrophulariae
GATAACGTGGAGGAAAACAATGATGACGAGGATGGGGAGAAGGATGACGATGAGGAGCGGGTGGAGGAGGAGAAGAGGGAGAACGAGGAGAATAATAAAAGGGAGGGAGAGTAGGAGGAGAAGGTGGTGGTGGAATGCCGAGGTGACACCTCAACTCATTATTCGGTAAGTTAATATCATTTTCATTACATAACGATTGGTTATTGCAACACCTGTATGTTTCAGATACGCGTGAACCTCGGTGCGTGATCGCCACCTTGTTGTAAATATATAGCTTAAGTTAGTTTTAGGAAAAAATTTTCTTACTTCAGAATATTTTAGACTTAATTTGAGTTAGTGTTAAGAAAATTTCTACTTTAGAATAGGTTAGACTTATGAAATATAGTTTAAGCTATTCTAAGAAAAACCTCTTTGTAAATATATAGCTTAAGTTAGTTTTAAGAAAAAAATTTTCACTTCAGAATATGTCAGACTTAAGAAATATAGTTCAGGCTAGTTTTAAGAAAATTGTTACTTTAGAATAGGTTAGACTTAAGAAATACCAAATAAAAAAACATATATTATCGGATGATCCGCGTCACTGCTTGCATATAACATACCCCCTGCCACTCTTTGAGCATTTCAGCTAGTATAATTCGCATATATATGTAAGCTAAGAATTAGATATTTCAGAGCGGCCATCATGGATCGATTGTCGGTAACAAAAAGATCGGCAATCCACAATCGTTACCATCAGACTATCGGTAATCGTTACCATCCGATCGTCGATAACTTATCGGCGCGGTCGGTAACTTACCTACTGCCTGATGGCCGGTAAAGAAGGCTGGATCCAGAACTCTCATATATAATCTACTCTCTCCTACGCTCATGTAGATCTACGAAAGATGGGTCAATAGGATATCGAATTGAAATATGTCATCTTCGGCATCAAGAAGCTCATAAATAGGTAGTGAAGTTTTTTTCTGTTTTTAATCATCATTTCCCACAATTCCATCATTCATAGAAGCGGACCAGTACAGCTTGATTTGTAAGGTTGGACAGAGTCCTAAATCAATTCATTTCTTTACCAAATTTTATTTAATGTCAATATGTCATTTCACTTCGAACCACCTGCTGCACGAATTCAGGCACACCGTTGGTCCAATTCGACTTTGTAGAGTCCTGATTACTTGGAGGATGTGGCGTCACAAATCGAACGAGGGAATCAAGAGAATTCAATTTTTGAACCGAGCTATTTGCAAATAAGGGGAAAAGAAATGTCCAACTTGTGGAAAATTGACAACATCTTCCATGACAATTTTCTTAATTCAAGTTCCTTCCTTTAATTTTTGACGGCATACGTCTTTCAAACAATCCAGCTTGTAGAAAACTCAAATTGGACCAAGGGCGTGCCTGAATTTGTGAAGCGGGTGTTTTAATGATTATAATGATGTGAAATGAACTTTGGTGACAGAATAAACCAATTTTGAACTACGCTTAATTTTACAAACCAAGCTGTACTGGTCCCCTTGAGTTGTGTATATGCAAAGACAAAAGTTTCTAGGTGGTAGCAACATGCGAACCTTATTTTAAAATTACTTATAAAATGCTGTTTCACTTTTCCGTGGATGAGAACACAAAAACCGGTTGCACTAGGAAATTTCTTTCATGTATAGGATGGGATTGGCATAGAATCATAACTGGTCTGAAATTAATACGGCAGATGCAGTTCAATTATACCTGTAATTGAACTCCGCAGCATTACAATTCGTCCAAGTGTGTTGCTGATTCCACACGTTGTGCTTTGACTTACGGTTAACAATGCCAGCACAATTTCTTCTGATTCACCTGTTTCTTCCGTGATAATCAGCTGCCCTAATGAAGCTAGATAAAAACTTTTTATTCGATAAGGTACACGGAGAGACTTTTCATGGCAAAAAGTCCCATAATTGCTGGTAATTCACGGACATATCTGCGTGTTTGGTAGTATTTCCTATGATAATAGAGTGAACTAATATCTTGAAAGAAATATTTTACTATTTGGAAGAGCAACAAGTACGAAACGGGTATTAAGGACTGCCACCTGCAAATAGTAGAAATAAAAGTGGCAGTAAATGACATGCATAATAATAAAAGAGGCCAAAATAACGTTGGAAAAATTTCCAATCTGAACATGAATGTATAGTAGATGCGATACAGCTTGTACTGTTTGTGACTGGTCCTAACACAAGTTGAGAACTTATATTACGGAAATTACTAGCGAGAATAGTAAAATTCGTTCTCGTGAATTCCGTACGCTAGTTGCGTACCGTCGGTGGCGCCGCCTATTTAGGATACCAGTTCATTGGTGAGCTACAACACAGTCACAGACTACTGTTGTATTATCTCACCAATATATGCGGGCATCCAAGTTTGCCGATAGGTGGCTACCATGGTGGTGATTTGTCTCACTAGTGGTCAAAAGTATCTTCGTGCGACATATAAGGACCAGAATCTACCAAGCAATTATTTACATGTATATGCGATGCGTCCGGAATTGCGAACGTATAGTCGAACTAAGATGAGATAGGTTGAGTTAGTGTTGAGTTTAGGAAGCGACGGCCAAACATATGTATCCCCCTGTGATTGTGTATGAACCTGAAAAAAATAATACCCAACTTAGCCTGTGTTAATCTCGAACCCTTGAACGCTTGAAACAATCTCAACAATAAATACAACCGAACTGCTCCCCTAGTCAAAACTTTTGAAAATTTTATCTGTATACTTTTTTCTAAAGTAAATAGTGAAACTTGCAAAAATTACACCATTTTATCCAAAGCAGTATGGTAATAATATTCTCTTGTCGCGGCGATCACGATTTTACCATACTGTTTCAGAGATGTTGCTCGTCATTTTTGGTGTCAGTATAAGTTTGCCTGGAACTTGTTACTTCTGGAAATAATACCTTCGTCGGTATTTATTTTACGATACTCGCTGGTAAAGTTTAACACACCTCTAGGAAATAGCTCTGCCTCTATTGGTTGAATTCTTATTACAGCTAGTGATTTTGGGAATTAATACACAATCTAGAAATTTCTGCAATACTGGAGACATGTCCGTAGATTGGAAGAGAAAATGGTAATATCTGGTAGGAATTTGAAGAGAATTTGCCATCAAAAGTCTCTCCGTGTAGGGACTTTAGGAGGACTGCATATTTCTTCATAAAATGCGCCACATCGATACGGATGAAACATGACGGCATTTGCTTTGATCGCAACGAGTTCGCATACGAGTCTAGCGATCCACTTTCCGTACACCTGCAAACAATCGCATTGAGTAAAGCGCGTGAACCGTCCGTCACAATTTCCTTGGGGCAGGGAGCCCTGTCTTTGATCCACAACATAAAGAAATATACCAACGAAACAGTTGTGTTTATCTCTGACAAAAACTGACCGACTGAATATTGCCCACGAGTTTCACTTTTAACGACAATCATTGTCAGAAAGATATGTTTAGATAAATCTCCGTTGAATTTTTTTATCTTTTGGACTATGCTGCCTGTTGAATCGATGGTTATCTTGTAATGTTCGGCTTTGTGAAAATTCTTAAAGCTCTGAATTTGCTCAGCCGTCCAATAATGTAGGAAAAAAGGATCTGTTCCAATCCCATGTAAACTATTATAATATTTCAGATGCTTCATGCTGCATATTGCGTTTATTGGATTTTTGCCGAGGTACTCTTCACTTGTGAAGTCAGCATTTGCTTTTCGAAGAACTGTCGATTTATATAAAAACGGTGGCTCGTCACCTCCTGGAATCATAGATTCTTTGGCTACTTGACACCTGTACGCATCCACTGATTTTGTTTGGAGTTCTTTCGCCACTTGTTTTCTCACGGGCTGTCGTAGCCATTTCTTTCCGCATTTACCGTATCCTATTGTCAATCGGCAATCAATGATGACATCTTGTCGTTTGTTGTGGTTAGTTACTTCTCCGCGTAGGGTAGTGCCGCAATTACAGTGTCCTGAATGCATCATCAGAGAATCATGAATTGGATGTGAAAAGTTTAGAATTGTGTATATCATTCCCTCCATTTTTGTGACATTTCAACTTCTCGTAATACATATCAATGTGATAGCGAACTAATTTTACTGTGCCTGTGTGAAATAATGTCCATAAAAAATATATGAGATGTTGGATACATGAAATTCAGAATCGCATTATTTTTATTGACTTCTCGACACTTTTTCGATTTGGTTTGTTCATTGTATACCTGTGCGTGTGCGTGTGCGTGTGCGTGTGCGTGTGCGTGTGCGTGTGCGTGTGCGTGTGTGAAGCATATCGTATATCCAATATTTTCATCCACGAATTTCAAAAGCAGGTGTGGATAAGTATTATCGTGAAGGAATCATCCCTAATTTTGACAAAGATTCGAGCATCCAGAAACTGTTCAGCGTTTTGGAATGTGAGTTTCGGATACCCGATGAATTAAGGAAAAACTTTCGGTGCAATCTCAAGAATTCAGTATGATAGTACCTCTATACAACCATTATCTGTTTCGACATAATATCATATTTGTATTATTTACATTAGGATGGTCATTGGAAAAAAAAATCGGGTCGCCCCCCAAGTCAACTCCAAATAAATCAAAACAAATCGTGTAATTTTTGAGATTTTTATTTTAACGCTTGACCCTTGAGCACAGAGGAAGAACTTTTCCATTTCAAATTCACGGGGCTTGGCGATCTCTCCAGTTATTATTTTACTGTAGGACTAATTATGGGCCTACAGATTTGAAATACTTACTAAATACACCGCAATACATAGCTTCGAAAAAATTTTACCATTTCAAAGTGTTTCGGTTGATTTTTTGCGTAGCTTTCGTACCAACACGTCTGAGCTCGCTTGCCACTGTTTTCGACTGATGTTCTGACGTAAGATGTTGCAATATACCGTGCGATTATGTGGAAATTACAGGCTCCAAGCGCGCAGGCGCTGATTTATTCGAATATTACGAGGGACGCCAATTTCAGACGTGCCACGAATATCCGTCCGTCTGCTATTTGTTTCCGATTGTTGTCAAATATCAATGGCGTCAGACCGTGGCAGGAATAGGTTATGTTTGTGTGAATCTAGCAGACGACAGAACTAGGGATGTTACTGAAAAGTTGGTAGAGTTGCTAGCGCGATTCTGCCGGCCAATGATATTCGAATAAATCAGCACCTGCGCGCTTGGAACCTGTAATTTCCACATAATCGCCCGGTATATGACAATACGCAGGCGAGTTCAGACACCGAGATATACACCGAATCCGCTTTGCCCGGGGTATCCACTTTGGGCCATCTTCCTCTACTTTTGATCGGATGAAATCAGGATTTTTTTTTTCTCTTGATCGAAAAGTGTGGGTGTGCCATTTATTTCGACTTATATCACATCCTATACGCATCAAAAATGCAAAATCGGCCTTTGTAACCCGATTCTATATGGAATTCCGAACACAACCATACAAAATGTATATCTTTGTTTTCGACAACGATGAAGGGGCAAAGCGTATTCCACGATTTTGTGGTAATTGCCGCTCCCAACCGTGGAAGTCGCGAAAATCACCACAAAGTCGTGGAATACGTTTTGCCCCTTCATCGTTGTCGGAAACAAAGATGTTTTTGGATAGTTGTGTTCAGAATTCCATATAGAATCGAGCTACAGAGGCCGATTTTGCATTTTTAATTCGTATGCTGTGATATAACATATAAGTCTAAATAGATGGCACGCTGACACTTTGCGATAAAAAAAAAAATTTATTCCATGCGATCAAACGTACTAGTTCGAACTCATTACTCGTCAAACATTGACTGCCGAAAGCACAAGTCGATTGATAGCCCCGTTCCGGAAAAATTGGAGAAATAGACCGGTCGGTAAAAATCGAGTAGACCCCCCCCCCCCCCCCCCTTGCCGCACACCGTAATTTACATAATTATAAATATATCCATTGTCTACTTCTGGAACAGGGGTTATAGAATTTATAGATACAATGCATACTTTGGGGACATCAGCATACTTTGGGGACTGTCCTCAAACTATTCATGTATCTAACACATCGTTCGAGGACACTCCCGGAAAATACGGCGCTGGGGCCTGAATTTACTTTGTATACTGGTCGCCCACTATAGGGACAATATCACTCACACACAAATGCTAAGACATACCCGGTGGTTGTCTCAGGACCGTGATTAGGCTCCCAAAAAATCGATGTTCCCAAATTATCTGTTTGACACGTTTATATAAATATATAGAAAAAAAATAATCATGAACATGCCCAACGTTTACGACCATAGCAAAACTTACTTTTCAGGCTACGAAAAACGTATTACATTAGGAAAAAAATTAGTTTTCTTTGATCGAATGAAATATTACAAAATTCAACCCTTTCAACTAAATCTTCTTGGACCCACAAACATCGGATGCTCCTTGTGCGCGATAATTAATATGCTAGTTGGATCAAACCTTTTCAATTCAAAAATGAATTGATTGTCAACTGCCCAAAAAATATTATATTTCAAAAATTCTACTGATTTTATTAAACAAACAAAAATTTATTCAATGGAACAAAATGTTCATTGACCTATTTGGATAATCAGTTGGACTCGATATATTTTTTGGCGAATTAGTGATGCATTATTCTTTGGCAGCCAGCAATTGATTGATTTTCACAGAATAATTTTTTTTTCTCCAACTATACTATTTGCTATTGCTTCAGAGTAGGAGTTTTTTGGGTCAAAGAAGGTTTACTCGAAAGGGTTAAATTTTATATTTTTTTATTGGATGAAATAAAACAAAACTTATTGAATCCAAACAATTTTTTTTCCCCAGAACAGTAAGCATACGCGAGTCCTCATTGTACGAACCTAATAAAAATATCGAATTTCGAATACCTTGTAAATTTCCCGACTGTCCATCTAATGACAAGTAACTATTAAGCCGCAAGTTATATGCGTCGTTTCCCAAATTTTCTTTGTCATCAGATTTTGCCACAATCCTCGTATGAACGCTTTACAATATCTTTCAACTACTTTATTTTGGTTCGTCCTGGTTCGTTTACCCACGACATTTTCAGTGACACCATTGAATTCCTGTTGGGTAAGTGTTATAACGAAATCTCGTATTTCACCTGTATCATTGAGCGAACCCGTTGAAAAATTTGAAATATTCGTGGACTCAAACGTTTGCTCTGACTCAAACACCGGATCTTCGGGATCAACAATTTTGTCCGTAGATTCGAACAACAAATTCTTTATATTAAAACGGTTGGATGTCACATTCGTGTACAAAGAACTTGCTTTAAGGTGCTTGCCTACCCAATTCCACCAGACCTGAAAACATTGGGAAAAAAGGTGCTATTAAAAGGAATATTTCTGCCTGGCACCAAAATCAATGAAACAAAATACGTCGCGCAATTCTATGTGCGACTCCGAATACGCAGGGCCCAAGAAATGTTTATTTTACGCAAAAATAGAGAAGATATCTATGTAAAACGCTTTTGAAACGTTTTTGAAACGTTTTACATGGATATCTTCTCTATTTTTCCGTAAAAAAAACATTTTTTGGGCCCTACGTGTTCGGAGTCGCACATAGAATTGCGCGACGTATTTTGTTTCATTGATTTCGGTGCCCAGGCAAAGATATTCCATTTAAAAGCACCTTTTTTCCCAATGTTTTCAGGTCTGGTGGAATTGGGTAGGCAAGCACCTTAAGGCCCATCCCTAGTCGCCCACCTCCTTTTGATAAAATGTGACACATTTCGATTATTATCCGAGTCCAGGCGTCGAAAACGCAAAAAAGGCCAACGTCGCACGAATTCTATTTCAATTCCGAACACACACGTCCAAAAAAATGTTCGTTTTATGCGAAAATAGAGCCTACGGATGGTTCTTACATTATTCGAATGTTTTCGAATTCGATTTCCTCCGCTTTTGGTCAAAATGTGTCACATTTCGATTATTTTCTGAGCCCAGGCGTCAAAAACGCAAAAAAGGTCAACGCTGCGCGAATTCAAATTAAATTCCGAACACATATGTCCAAAAAAATGTTCGTTTCGTGTGAAAATAGAGTCTACAGATTGTTTTTACGTAATTCGCCGAGGAAATCGAATTCGAAAACATTCGAAAAATGTAAAAACCATCTGTAGGCTCTATTTTTGCATAAAACTAACATTTTTTCGGACGTATGTGTTCGGAATTGAAATAGAATTCGCGCGACGTTGGCCTTTTTTGCGTTTTCGACGCCTGCGCTCGAATAATGATCGAAATGTGACATATTTCGACAAAAAGGAGGTGGGCGACTAGGGATGGGTCTTAAGGGGGGGGGTATACTCGATTTTTTACCGGCCTGTCTATTTTCTCGAATATCTCCGAAACGGGGCTATCAATCGACTTGCCCTTTCGGCAGCCGATGTTTGACGAGTAATGAGTTCGAACTGGTACGTTTTATCGGATGGAATCGGGATTTTTTTTTTGTGATCGAAAAGTTTTGGCGTGCCATTTATGTCAACTTATATCAAAGCCGACTCATCAAAAATGCAAAATAGGGGACGGGAGCCCGATTCTATAGGGAATTCCGAACACAACCATCCCAAAACATCTTTGTTTACGACAACGATGAAGGGGCCAGTTGTATTCTACGTTTTTGTTGTAATTTTAGCGATTGTCAGAGGTTGGGAGCGGTAATGGCCGCTCAATGTCAAGATATTAGTACTCCGAACGCCCGTGAGATGTCGTCGTGCGCACATCTTTAGATTATTAGTCAGAGATGATTGGACTACAGGTCGAGTGACGTAGTACCAGGTGTATAAATGTAACAGCGGGCGATATCTCACGGGCGTTCGGATAACTAACATCTTGACATTTAGCGGCCATTACCGCTCCCAGCCTCTGACAATCGCTAAAATTACAACAAAAACGTAGACTACAACTGGCCCGTTCATCGTTGTCGAAAACAAAGATGTTTTGGGATAGTTGTGTTCGGAATTCCTTATAGAATCGGGCTCCCGTCCCCTATTTCGCATTTTTGATGCGTCGGCTTTGATATAAGTCGACATAAATGGCACGCCAAAACTTTTCGATCAAAAAAAAAAAAATCCCGATTTCATCCGATAAAACGTACCAGTTCGAACTCATTACTCGTCGAACATCGGCTGCCGAAAGGACAATTTGATTCATCGCTCCGTTTCGGAGATATTCGCGAAAAAAGACAGGCCGGTAACAAATCGAGTATACCCCCCCCCCCCCCCTTAGTTGCTAGAATTTGTGACAACTCATTCCATACTTCATTTGTTTTTGACACGATTTTATTATTTAAAACAATTTTAGAACGATTATTTAATATTATTTCGATAAACTCATCCTTTGACAGGATACCGGGTCGTCCACGGGATAGACTCATAGCGCTAAAATGAGAACTCCTCCAGCTACGACCGTATAATGTGCACGACTGAAGACTAAAGCCAACTCCAATCGCTAATATGATACAATGTAAGAAAATAACTGAAAATTCGTACGAGGTTGGAGTTTATAACAGGATATTTGAAAAAATCTACAATCTGAGGGTCAAAACGCATCGGATATCAACTATAGATATATGCCGTCGCGGACTTTTCTGTAGAGAATTTAACGCTCTACAAAACAAGTCCTCTCAACCTATGGTCTATCTGCCTTCGTTTAAGCAGCGTTCAAGGCGAAAGATACAGAAACGTGTTTTTTTCGAGTTGTTTTCGGCTTTTTAGATTTTTTATTCAAAAACGAGTGAATACTAGATGTCCCAAACGGTACGGTATGTTATCCGCGTCTATCGCTACATCGTAGTATTTTCTTTATGCTTTCCACAATTAGTGTCAATTGAGGCTCTAAAATTGCATAAAGTGACTGGTCTATAAAATGTCAATTCCACCACATTTCCCATCGTTTGTTGAGATTCGTAGTTTTTGTTTTTGTGAAAGTTCAGAAAATTTCCAATGAAAGTCTTGTCCAAAAATTTTCTACTCGTTTACCTCGCCTAACGAACGGTGACTTCACATTATTCAGTTTCTCATTTATGTTATTATTTATATGATTGTGGGCCATTCCGGAAACGGATCAGTCAGCTCTCAGATATTTTTTTAAATTCAGCATGTCGATTATACCCGGGAAGTTAGATTTTGGTGCAAAAGAATTTTTTAAATAGTGCAAAATTCGTTGAGTTATTTGCATAAACAAATTCGAGCAAGGTTTTCTTAAAAAATTCATAACTCCGCCTTGGCGGCGTGATGCTAGACTAATTTTTTGTTTCGTTTACGCGGAAAGTGTCATAGGATGTAAAAAAAAATATATACTTTGGGAAAAAGTTGTTGAACCATTGTTCATTTAACAATTGAGTTTTCAAAGATTTTGAAAATACTCAACAACACCATCAAATTTTTTTTTGAATACTGATATCTACTTTCAAACATACTACAGCCTATGAATTGACAGTACACCGACTTCGCGGGTGTCAGAGTAAAAGAAAAAATGATTCTGCCCCCGGCCGTGTGCTCGGTGAAGTCGAGACTCTCGCATCAATCAACTTCGGGGTTTTATTTCCTCGAACGGACCACGTATATTCACACTCGCAGGCGCTGGTTGTCACAGAACCGATCACTTCCGGTTGGTGTTGCATCAAGCAACGCTTATGAATGTAAGAACGCGTGGTCTGCTCGGGAAATAAAATCCTAGAGACCATCCGAGAGCTTGATTCACGTTGATGACTTCACCGCGAGGGTGAATGCGATTTATTTCGCACTTGAACACCAGTGAGTCCGATCACTTCCGGTTCGTGTTGCATCAAGCAACGCTTATGAATGGGAGAACGCTTTGCTCGGGAAATAAAATTCTAGAGACGATCTGAGAGTCTTGACGTCAACGGTCACTCGTCTCTTGCACTGGCCATAAGGCTCCGACATTTGATTTCTTATCACTGATATTCATACTTGTAGTCGTTCGTTCGTACGAAAGGAACCAGAAGTTATCGGTTTCGCTGGTATAGAGGTTGAAAATCAATTGCTTCCTTCTTCCCCTGCCGCCGTGCGATCCCCAAAGTCGAGACTCTGCAAGCCTCAGTGTAGACCCCCAAGCTGAGATGGTACTCTCTCAATTAATATAGGTATATACATATCATAAAGGTTCGTCGCAAGGTGACGTGTTCGGTATGAACTATGCACGATCCGAAAGCAATAAAATAGCAATAAATTTCAGTGTTGTGTTCGGTTCCGTTTTTCAATTTTCTAACAAATGGGCCCGCCAGCGTATCGTTACGCCAGCTGATCCCGATTCCCGAAAAACGGACACAGCAATCAAACTGATTTTTGGGGTAATTAATCAGCAATAAATTAGCGCTCAATTTTGGTATCTTTTTGATTTTTTTTTACTTTCGGGTTTGCCAGCGTATTGGCACGCTAGCTGATCCCGATTTCCGGAAAAACGGCCAAAGCAATAAAATTCATTCTGGGGTAATTAATTAGCAATAAATAAGCAATAAAAGCCGTATTGATCACATCTTGGTCTGCCGATATGGCTCTGCCAGCGTAACAGATCTCAACCAGTCCACCGATGGTAGACGAACAATTTCCGGTAAAATAGTAATTATTTCGTTCAAAATCTTGTGTACCACCCTGCAGACTGTTGTGCGTGGCGTATCTTAACAAGCTGACACTACACGGTACGCGACTCCAGTAGCCAACCAAAAGAGGAACAGAATGACCCGAAACATACGATTATCATCATCGTCGTCGTCGTCATCATCATCAATGTTTTTGTTGTTGTTGTTGTTGTTGTTGTTGTTCTTGTTGTTGTTGTTGTTGTTCTTGTTCTTGTTGTTGTTGTTTCATTCCTACACTATAATTTATTTATTATCATTTTATTGTATGTAAGTTCATTCATTGATGTTATATTTTTTTCTATTATGCATTTATCTTATAATATAATTTCATTCTCATTAAGTGTGAAATGTTTTTCCATTTAGAATACAAAAAGAATACATTATATTATACATATAAATAACAAGGTCTGATACTCACTACAACTTCAATGCACCATCCTGATCTTTTCCCAGTATATACGTCCAACGAATTGGACGATTTGTCCCAAGCTTACTGGATTGACGCGCAAGTGTCTTTGGGTCATTCTGCGATCCCCGCACAGAAATGTTCCGAGCAAGCGGCGATTGTAGCCAGGAGGAGTGAGGTAATACGGACCTCTCTACAGAAATATATAGAAAATAGACTATAAGGTATACCAAAAATATACAGCATATGATGTTTCATAATTTATGTAAACCATACTGTAGACTCGATTCCGTTATTTTTTAATGAATTGCAATTCTTTTTTTGACAAGGGGTCGTCACGGAATTTAATTATGAAACACTTGTATATCCTTACCGGGTTATTCCTCTGTTGCAATAATTGCAACGCCAACAAAAAGCACCCGTTGACTCTTCTCGAGCGAGCTTCTTCGACTCGGCGATTCCGTTGAAATATTTGCCACATCATCAGCCATATAGCGACAAATTCTTCGTCCGTAATCATAACTGATAAATTAAAAGAGCGGAGATTTATTTAATAAAAAGAAAATCCAGAAATTAAGTAATGAACACAAATTGTAACACGAAACCAATACACGCCGAAGAATAAATATCGAAGACGCAATAATATTACTGATCCTTTACTTATCTCAAGAAGCAACAACAAATGCGGTATAAACGTAAGATAAACGCAAAGAAAAAGGTGACGATTGAGAATTTGTAACAATCAAAAACAAAAATCCTGCCAAGGCACGGCGCGCATGCGCTCGACAACCTAGTTAAGTACATCTCCTCCAGATCGCGCTAAAATGCGCAACCATTGGCGTAGGCATGGTAAGGGTAAGTGTAAGTGTAGGTGTAAGTGTAAGTGTAAGCGTAAGCGTAAGTGTAAGCGTAAGTGTAAGTGTAAGTGTAAGTGTAAGTGTACAGCCTTACAAGTTGGAACACAGCCAATAGTTTAGAGTGTAAAAATAGGAATAAAATAGGGACCAGTGCTGGTCCTGAGTCGTTGAAACAGTCTTTTTAAAATGGACAGCCGTCAATCAAAATATTAAAATATCACAGTCGGTGCGGCTGAGGGACCGTCCGCCTACACATCCTGTTCAGGGGCCAGCCCTGGAGCATCCACAAGGAGTTCGTTCGCTACTCGACATTGGCGTACGCCAGCGACATGCTCCACGTAGATGCCCCTCCCCCATCTAATGGTCTCCGACACAATGAACCTCCGTTCCCAATTTTCAATTTTTGCCATATAGATGAGTATTTTATTGAAGATTTTGCAAATAAAATGAAATATGCAAGGACTCTACCTGTAAATCAACCATTTTTGATGGGAATCCGCAATTGGATGTCTCTAGTAATTATGGTTATCTGTTATTTTATTCAGATTTAAATAACGGTTTCAAATTTTGATCCACTTTTTCAATATTTATAAGCTGCTTTACTTTGTTCGAATCCTGCATATGTCCACGTCCCTAGGCATATTACTTTTCATTTCATGTTATTTTCATTGATATTCCCCGAAATAAAGGCTGCAACTAATCCAAAGAATATACATTCTCACATACATTCATCATCCAGCTGCTGGAAATCGCCCCCGTGTGAAGACTTGAATACATCTCCTCGTAGTTCAATCTCATCTTTTCCAAAGCTAACGAATAAAATTTCTAATACCCTCAATTCGACTCTGGCTTGGTATTGATAATAAAAAAACCTGGACGTAAGATTCTAACTCAAATCAGAAATGCAGATGTCATCACATTCATCATCATCTCGTGAGAAGTAAAGAATTTCCAAATATTCATTTTCAAGTTTTAATAGATACAATTTTGAAAATGATTATACAGATAAATAGGATAATTTGAACTAGGTTGGGCGATTAATATATACCAATTGTGTATACCTAAAATAAAGTTTTCAGTTATTTTTCGACTCATTGAATTTATAGTTTACCAATTACGATATTATCGTTCCATCGGCAATAACACTTCCACGTTTCTTAAATCGAGAAAAATCTTATTAAACTCGTTCATAATTTTTTAATACATTCAGAGTTCATATCAGAATCCAAGAGGTCAGGAGATGAATCAACAATATTTACGAGAGAGTCCGTTTTATTAACATGATACTCCAGCTATCTTTACTGTTCATATAATACATCGTGTCCATTGAATTCAAATAAATGACTCTAAATAATATCCTTTTTTTTTTACTCTAACAAAAAAAAAATAACATCCATGTGTATTTACCAAAATAGCAAGATTCATTTTCATAATTATATCACCAAAAGATGAAAAGAGATTTAACAAGACAATCGAATTAATGATAGGTATAGAGTGAGTTGATACATTGCTCTTAGTATTCACAACGTTCTCTTCAGTTTGAAAACCAGCTAATGATTATCACACCGCGACATGAGAACGCATACAAGAAATAACGTCGAGTATTCGATGAAGGAATACAGAGAATGATTACTGAAATGGCAATATGGATAAAGAATTCACGTGCAATACTGACTTATCCTCCCCTAATTTCCTTATTTGTTTGTCTTTGATACTGAGCGATTTATTCGACGATTCATGAGATTGATATTATGTGAATCGTAATTTGAAAGTAATTAAAAAGCGAGTCCAGCCTCGGAGTAAGTTGTGAAGATTTTCTCTATTGAGTTGACGTAGGCGGCCGTTCTCAAGTCTAATCCAAGATTGTACTTCATCGCCGTTTTCATGATGGCCTAAAAAATATAATATTCTGTGTTAAGATCTCGTCAACATGAAAATGAAAATTCAGCTGTTATAATTATCATTCATTCTTTCGAATATGCAGATCTATCCCATCATTATATTCAATCGAACATTCCAGAGGAAATGCATCTTAGAATGGATTAAAATCAATTAAATCATACGTCAATGGTAAACCGCTACATGCGACTCGTTTCATTCATTTGGTCATAATAAATACTGTTTTAATTCAGCAGCAATAAATGCTATATATCATACAGTTTAAAAATGTGTATAAGCTTTTTAAATAAACTTTATAATTACCCTAGCTGATCGCTCCATAGTATAATCTAGACCAGAATGCACAATGTCCTTTTCCGAAGCACCAGAAATACGTTTCTGGAAAGATTCCGAAGGAGTTACTGGAATCCTACCACCAACACGTCCAAACCTACGTTCTAACGATTCCTGAACAGATTCTGCAACATCAAAACATAAATTAGTTATTGCATGAAGTTTAATATTGTTGAGACTATAAGTTGAGCTTTAACCACTCACCCAGAAGATGGTAATTGGATTCTCTCTCATACTTGAAAGTAAGTCGTCCGTAAGAAACATGGTTTAAATTCTTGAGCCACTCGAAGAAGGAAACGGTCACACCACCAGCGTTGATGTAGAGATCAGGTATGACGAGAATATCTCTTTGGATGAGAATTTGATCAGCAGCAGGAGTTGTGGGACCGTTTGCAGCTTCAGCAATAATTTTTGCCTGTTCTCAGAAACAGAGCTTAGAAGTAATGTTACATATCTAATACAGTTATTAGTTCATCCTTTAAATCTTCAAAATATCGTCCGTGTAACAATAGATTGCTTCAAAAAAAAAACTTGATATTTTTTTCGATCTCCTACTTCATGAAACCATAGTTTTTGAACATAATATTGAACCACGTGAAAGGAAATAGCCGTGCGATTTTTTTAAGCGATGTCGCATCGACATTTTGTATTCGCCATTTGATTAACACATAAGAAATCTAATTCTGACGGTTGGAGGTTGAAAAAAATAGCTATTTATGTATTAAGTCCAAGTGAAAAGTGACACTTTTCGGACTTGGTGCATACAATATTTTATGCGATCCGTTGTTTGGAGGTTGACTTTCAAAATCGCACGCTTAAGGCGCTTGCCGACCCAATTCCACCAGACCTGAAAAGATTGGGAAAAAAGGTGCTATTAAATGGAATATTTCTGCCTGGGCACCGAAATCAAGGAAACAAAATACGTCGCGCAATTCTATGTGCGACTCCGAACACGCAGGGCCCAAAAAATGTTTTTTTTACGCAAAAATAGAGAAGATATCCATGTAAAACGGTTTTGAAACGGTTTTGAAACGTTTTACATGGATATCTTCTCTATTTTTGCGTAAAAAAAAAACATTCTTCGGGCCCTACGTGTTCGGAGTCGCACATGGAATTGCGCGACGTATTTTGTTTAATTGATTTCGGTGCCCAGGCAGAGATATTCCATTTAATAGCACCTTTTTTCCCGATGTTTTTAGATCTGGTGGAATTGGGTAGGCAAGCACCCTAAAGTGTTATACTTACTTTAGTTTCTAAAATCCTGGTCTTATCGCGTTTTTTCGGTGTCAAAACATTTTCACTCAGACATTTGATATTTTCAGACATTTTGTTTTGTAATGTGTGAACGTAGTCAAAAGTAACCTGACCACTGATCTCTATTCTAACTGGATAGCCGATCAGCGTACTCGAGCTGTGCCCAATAGAAGCAGACGAAACCGACACCGGCGCTACTATATCCAACCTGGAATTAAAAATTTCAAATCCAACCGTCTCGCGTACACCTCCTAATGAAAATGACGGACTGAGCGGTTTGCGTTGACCATACCTATTAATTTTTAGATCGACGCTTTGTAAAATCCCGTTGTGTTACCTGAAGAAATGCAAAGACGCACTCTAATTTTTTTTCTCGCAATAAATACAAAACCCCCCCCCCTTATTATCAATAAATTATTATTATAAATGTAAATAGAAAATTATTCACAAATATAGATTTCAAATTGAGCGCGATATTGTGTTGCCATGGACAACGCTCGCAGGTACGAATTTTACGTATGTAAACATACCACACATACATACTAAGTCACGTGACTTGATAGTTCCAGGTTGGCTATTGTGGCGCGTGTGTCGTTTTTCAGCGCTTCTTATTGGCACAAGCTACTCTGTGCTGGAGGCATAGGAGTCAGCTATCCAGTTAGTATAGAGATCAGTGAACCTGACTATGTTTATTCTAATGAAACATATTCATATTGTCCGATAATATTTCATTATAGGCTCAGGGGTCCAATTCCATAACTTTATCACTGCTATCACTGGCGATGAATAGATAGATCTATCTATTGACTGGCAATAAATGGATAGATCTATCTATTGTTGCCAGCAATTGCAGTGATACAGTTATGGAATCGAGCCCCTGTCCTATAATATTTCACTATATTTTAGTGAACTGAAATTGGTCACTTTGCGGCCTAAATCCAATGCTCAAAATGTGAATTTTCAAACCATGCGTCACATAAAAATTCAGATGGCTGGCCTGCAATAAACAGACGAAAAACCTGGAGTGTGCTGAATTGGCTGTGACTTTTCTCAACTTTCCCAAATTCTCTCGGTATAAGCTGTTAAATGCTAGCATACAGAGTTCTGTCTGTTGCATAGAACAATTATTATCCCCTTTCAACCGTCGGAATTGGATTTCTTAAGCCGCCTACTGCCTTGAGCATATTTGTGCGTACAAACTATCTTTTTCCTTCTTGGTCCCAGAAGGAAGAAAGGAGACAAAAGGCGTTTGTGCGCGCACATATGCTCAAGTCTGTACCCAGCTTTACGTGTTGATCAAATGGCGAATACAAAATCACGATGCGACACTGCTGAAAAAATCGCACGCGCCTCCGTTGTAAGTTAATATTCGAACAGAAATTATTCTCATAGCAATATGTAAGGTTTGTTGATTCCAAATTTACCTGAATACGACCGGCGTTATCTTTGTTGATAACTTTCTCAACAGCAGCAGGAATGAAGATGTCGCAAGGCTCATACATCAAGTT
Source organism: Tenthredo scrophulariae (assembly GCA_963978835.1). Classification (NCBI taxonomy): domain Eukaryota; kingdom Metazoa; phylum Arthropoda; class Insecta; order Hymenoptera; family Tenthredinidae; genus Tenthredo; species Tenthredo scrophulariae. The sequence continues at coordinate 14,081,739 of OZ022232.1, forward strand.
CTCCCCCTGATATGCCTGGGCGCCAGGAAAACCCACGATGGTACCAGTATCGTTGCGGTAATCTTCCAGTTGCTATGAATAACATTCGTTCAATGTGTCTACATCAATTTTGCAAGAAATTCAATTTCTAACTTCATAATGTATACAGGGTGTCCCATTTTGAACAATCCAGCTGAATATCTCGAAAACGAATGGTTGTAGAGAAAAATGTCGCAGATGAAATTTGTTTGGTTTTGAGGAGGACATTTGATAATAATATGGGTCTTGAATTTTCATGGGGTTTTATGGGGTTTTATGGAGTTTTCACAGGGTAACTTTAGTTTTTTAAATAGAAACCCCAATTTTTTAGTGCAGATTCGGAATCTACAGAAATAAAGACAATACGTTTGTTGGAAACTTTTTTTTCTAAAAGTTCAATTTCTCATCCTTTTTTTGGGTGAAATATTTTTTTTAGAATAGAAAAAAAAAATTCCCAAGAAAAATATGAGGTAAAAGACAAAAATTTCAAGAGTAAGAAGTTAATATTTTTTATTGAATAATCATGACAAGTCATTTTTTAAATGGATTATTCACTTTAAGAATGTTATTTATAATATTATTTACAATAATATTCTCAAAGTGAGTAATGAATTTAGAAAATGACTTGTCATGATGAATCAATAAAAATGAAAAACTTTTTACTCTTGATATTTTTTTCTCTTGCTTCATATTTTTGCAATAAAAAAAAATCTTCCAAGCAAAAAAAAGATGAGAAATTGAACTTTTAGAAAAAAACTTTCCCACAAAAGTTTTGTATTTGTTTCTGTAGATTCCGAATCTGCACTGAAAAATGGGGGTTTCTATTTAAAAAACCAAAGTTACCCTGTGAAAACCCCATAAAAATTCAAGACCCATATTATTATCAAATGTCCTCCTCAAAACCCAACAAATTTCATCTGCGACATCTTTCTCTACAACCATTAGTTTTCGAGATATTTAGCTGGATTGTTCAAAATGGGACACCCTGTATAACTTTGTCTATTAACACTCGTAATATCTATCAATCGCATTCCCTAGATGTAGATCAGATCTTACCTTGGGGTCAATTCCTTCAGGGTTAAAGATTGATCCATCGTGTTCAATAACACCAGTGCAAACGGCACCGGCACGATGCAGATAACGCATCGAGTGTAGGCCTACATTACCAAAGCCCTGAACAATGAAAGTCTTGCCACCCCAACCTGGTGTAGTTCCTAAAGTATTTGCAAGGTTATCATTCATGTTCAAGTTTAATGAACTGATGAACAATTTTAATTATAATTGAAAAAGAAACAACTAGCTAGAACTCAAAGAAATCCATGGGTCTTGTACTTGGATATAAAAGTATTAGAGATACAAATTGAGGATATCCTCAAGTGTCCCCCCTGATAATAGGTAACCGAGGGTTCATCTTCTTTCCAGTTGGCAATACCCTAAGCAATAGTAGGTTTCTATTCTATGGGAAATAGCTGACTGGAGAGCCCCCACAACGGAGACCAGCATAAAGGGTGAAACTCGCATGATTTCATCTGTCAAAACGTCAACCTACGAATGACCATCAAACGCATAAATCATTTCTCTCAAAGCTCTGTGACCTTAAGGTGCTTGCCTACGCAATTCCACGAAACCTGAAAACATTGGGAAAAAAGGTGCTATTAAATGGAATATCTCTGCCTGGGCACCGAAATCAATGAAACAAAATACGTCGCGCAATTCCATGTTCCGTTTCAAAACCGTTTTACATGGATATCTTCTCTATTTTTGCGTAAAAAAAAACATTTTTTGGGCCGTACGTGTTCGGAGTCGCACATAGAATTGCGGGACGTATTTTGTTTCATTTATTTCGGTTCCTAGGCCGAAATATTCCGTTTAATAGCACATTTTTTCCCAATGTTTTCAGGTCTGGTGGAATTGCGTAGGCAAGCACCATAAGTACTGCAAACATCACGCTCGGCGTTTAAAGACTAACTTAGCCTCCTTAATACACAATGTACTATTATTTTTCTGTTATTTTTCTCTTAAATCTTTCTTTCAATTCTCTATATAAGTTATGATTCATCTTATGGATGCACTCTATCAAAATAATATAATATGAATTGAATGGAAAGCTTCCTTACTATTTTTTAAATGATTATAAATTATTCTTTCAATTAAGTAATTATCAAATGAATATTGGATGAACATTTAATGTATTAAAAAACGTTCATATATTATATCCATTTAATGTATAATCAAAAAATAAAGCAGTCAAGTGAAGAAAATTGTTGAATAAATAACTAAATTGTCATCTTTGTTCAAAAATTAAATGCTGAGGCAAATTCTAGGATCCTCCCTTTCAACGCTTATAACATTTTTCGAATCATTCTCGCGTCTTGAGGTTACAGAGTTTCGAGAGAAATGATTTGTGCGTTTGATGGCCATTCGTAGGTAGACGTTTTGACAGATGAAACCACGCGAGTTTCACTCTTTACGCTGATCTCCGTCGTGGGGGCTCTCCAGTCAGCTATTACCCATAGAATAGAAACCTACTATTACCTAGGGTATTGCCAACTAAAAAGAAGATGTACCCTGGGTTATATATCATCAGGCGGGACACTTACCGATATCCTTTGTGTGCCTACTATTTGTGCTGACTGAATGCTTAGTTTACAACCGTTTCTATCATGTAGTCTTACCAATCATGCTCATGTAATTTGCTTCGTTGATGAAATTCTCAACCCCGTGGAAAACTCCACGTCCAGTAGCAGAGATACGTCCGTGAATACCACCCTGGTTAATCGGCTTTCCAGTTACACATGCGTGAGCATTGATGTCCAAGTGACCAATAGTCTTTGCATATGTATCTGCGATCCAAGACATCTCACGTTCTCCTGTTCCCATGTCAGGAGCAGGAACGTCCACGCCAGGCCCTATGAACACAACAGTTCACACAATTTCATATCAAGTGCTCACAGAGTAGGCCAAGAAAATTGTTATATAACTTCTAAATGCAAGTAGATATGAAAACAGCTCTACAGTCGACCCCAAGATTACAGAGTCGTTTGCCTTACATTGACGACGTTTTATATGACATTGTTCAAATTTCGTTAGAGGCTGCAAACTCGAATTAGTTCTTCTTTGAAGCTGATATATTTTAATTAAATTCAAAGCGATTTGGAATGAGTAGGGATACGAGAGCAGAAATGTTGAAATCAAGGCTTATTTACCAATGAATCCTTTCTTTGCAAGTTCCAGGGTGAATCTCCTAGTGATCTTCTCAAGTTCATGTTCAGAGTACAGTTTTGGGTTGATCCTGATGCCAGCTTTAGCTCCACCAAATGGAACGTCAACGCAGGCGCATTTAAAGGTCATGAGGGCAGACAAAGCTTTTACTTCGTCGCGAGATACGTCCATTGAGAAACGAATACCTGTGAATAATAAAACATGTACATTATTTCACTATATGAAATGGCAAAGATTATGACATTTGAAGATGAGAGCAAGTTAACACAATGTATGATATGAATCCCAAGGATATGCAGATATTTATCAAACCAGTTTACAGAATGTGCTAATGCCTAACGCTAAGCCAAGAAGAGTTGATAATCTGCGTCGGAGCAAAAAAATATCAAATGTACACCTTATGGCCCAGGTAATACGGCAACGTTTGAACTTTGCATTATCAAGCGAATTATTCAAATTTATTTATTATCATTCGTGCTGCTTGCCAACTGTTCGTCGCTGGTGTTAACATCTGGATCATCAATTATCATCAATTATGTTCAGCCCTGAGTGTTAGACCGTCTCTGATTTTCCGTAGATAATATCAACCTGTTCGAACAACATTTATCTAGATGAAGAGGTGAGTATTTGCCATCTTTTATGCAGACTGACTCTAATTTGTGTGCAAAAATATTATGCGGCTCGACGATGAATTTCAAGAAATTATAAAAGAAGACTATTCAAGCCACGATCGTTCGGAAGAACTTACAGAAAAATACCGATATTTCTCAGATTTCTTACATATAAATAGACCAAGCAATATACAATATCTTATGATGACTGCTTGTGATAAATAAATTCATATTATTTCTATAACATCATTTCGTATGATATAAAATTGTATTGAGAAACAGCGCTGTTGTTTAACAGACAAAAAGTTTCATAGTTTCAAAAAAATTCGGATCTCCTTTTTATACGAAAAATACAATTTTTCTCGAAATGTTGATCCGGCTTGTGAAGCCTATTTCCGAAAATAGCCTCAATTACAATTGTAATTTGCAAGTAGTAAATAGGTGATTCGACTATCTCCCCCCATCACTCACTAATAGGGGAGAGGTACTGTGATTGTGACAAAAAACATTCTTTTTGCTATTACTTTTTTGTTTTTCATAATTTTAAAGTCGGAAATTGTCAGAAAGTTACTGTATAGCGTCCTTTATAATACCGACTTAGTTAAATGATTGAAAACTTAGTTAAATAATGATGTTAAGAATCAATTTATTATAGAATGAAAATAAAAGAGAAGGAATGGAGGTCTGTCTTCGTTTTGGTCCTGGAAATTCGGGCTCCGGCTGTAGAATACGGGACATTTTTTTCAAAAAAATCGAAGGGGTCAAAATTGACGAAAATTGATTTTTTATACTTCAAAGCGTGTGAAAAAGATTCAATGCACGTTGCATATTCTTTTACCTATTCTTAAGGTAAAGTACAATTCAAGACGAAGAGAAAGACGTATATGTTCATGACGATATCGGTTTTCTATCCAGAGTTACGATTAAATGAAGTTGAACAATAATGTAATGATTCGTCGATATTTCGAAAATGCATAACGCGAAGGCGGTTTGAGACGAAGATCTGAAATTCCGTTAATGTTTCTCATTAATCGACCACTATCATTTGAAAAAAAAATTGGGAAAATTAAAAATGTCGAGGGTCAGCGACCAGGTCAGTTGGCATGAAAAAGCCCATATATAGCTAAACACATAGTTACTAATGTACCACGTTCTTGTGATGTTATGGATCCAACTTGCTTGATGCCCTTTGATGCAATTATTTCGGTTGGCTTCTGAGTTGTTACTGGCGTTTCATCTAAGGTCTAAATGTTTTGAGGCTCGAAGTTAAATCGTTCATTCACACTGGCTAAATTATTATGAAATTTATTAACGTTAGGTCGATTAAAACTCATCGCTCGTGATAGACTAGTTGCTTCCGGGATTCGAATGGAAAGTTCTTGATGTTTTTTAATAAAACCTTTTCTATTCCTGCCATTTTATAGTCATTCCAGCCGCTTCGATACTTTAAGCTATTTGCTTTTGCAAATTCATATGCCAACTTACGTAATTCCAAAGTCGTCAGTCCCCTAGTATAATTTAGCTGAATCTTGACAATATTTTATTAATATAAGCTCCTGTTCTTCGGTAAAAACTTTGTTATGATGATGATAACCAGGATTAACGTCTTCTCCTCTTATATATCCTAAATATTGTCTACAAAGAGTAACATGACAGATACCGAGAGATTTAGCTACACTTCTAACACTTGCTATAGTGTCTACTATTGTTTTACATGCTTCCAAATAAATTTCTGGTGATGTTTCACCTCTTTTGGTTTTCTTTGGTCCAACTTTACCCATTTTACATTTAATCTATATAACAAAAATAAATATGAAAACAAGGTTAAGCCCGGCGCACACGACGCTTGTTTCAATGCTGGATAGCCTGCTTTATTTCGCTGCTGGGCTCCAAGCGAGCTGTTTTGCTGACGTTGTGATGGCTCCTCTGCCATGTGGCTGCACACGATGTGTGTTACTGGGCTGGGTCTGTAGATAGCTCCGATCCATGCGAAGTTGTGGCGGCTACGCCTCCGCCGGTTCCAACTCCGACCACTGCGCAGCGTGGCGATCGACCTGAAGGAGCACCGGCAACGCAGCGTAAACCGCGAAAGCAACTGCTTCTACCACGACAAGACTAATCACTAAACGTCTGACACTCGCACCCCTTTTATTTCTCTGTATCACAGCATTAACCGTTTCATGAGCTACAGATAATGAAAAAAACTATCGTTGCTGTAAATTGTGCCGTATATTAATCATCTTGAGGACGTTTTCATATATCTACAACTGGTGACCCCGACGTGATTTCTGCGCATTGCGTAAACGAAAAACTAACCCCAACCCAACACACGTGGCTCACCGCGTCCGGTGCCTGCTGAGCGTCCACCCGTTCGCGACCCATCAACAATGGTCCCTTCAGAACAACAACAGCAATTACTGCTGCAACAACAACAGCAGTTAGCGCAGCAGCGAAACGCACTAAATGCCATTCCACCCGGCAATAACAGTGCGAATCCAGTCAATGATGATAACAACGTGAATGCCCCAGGTAACCCAACACAGGATCAATATACCTGCCATCCTAACAACGACGCCGACATCTTGACGCTCGCCCATCTCGGGCTACCTGCCTTCTGGGCAAATACACCAGAACTTTGGTTCATACACATCGAAGCGCAATTTTCGACGAGAAACATCAGAGCCGTAACCAGCAAGTACCATGCAGTCATCACCACACTTGGTCAGGAAGTTTTCCAGGAAGTGTCTGACATCCTTAGGGCACCACCAGATACAAATGAATACCCTAATTCGAAAGAGAATCTCATTCAACGTTTCTCAAAAGCCCACCCAACTCCTCATAAAGATGAGAGAACTTGCGGAGAACAGAGCATCCGAAGAGCTTCTTCGCAACAGGTGGCTAGCTCTTCTACCTAACTCTGTGTGCAGTATCCTCAAAGCTATCCAAACAACGAGCTATCCAGACTGTCCCTGACCGCTACCCATTGCCGATTCCTGAAGATCTGCTTCAACGCTTACATGTTAAGAAGATTTTTTTCCACGATAGACCTGGTACGTGCATGCTATCAAATTCCTATGGCTCATGACGACATCCAAAAAACGGCCATTGTGACACCTTTTGGGTTCTCCGAGTTTCTGGGTATGCCGCTTGGTCTACGCAACGCAACTCAGACTTTTCAACGACATACGGACAACATCTTGAGAGGTCTGGACTTTGTTGGTTGTTTTGTTGATGATCTCATTGTGGCGTCTGACTCCACGAAGAACGTCTCCAGCACCTAGAGCAGGTATTCTCTATTCTACGGTAACACAAACTTACCATTAACCCTAGCAAGTGCACGTTCGGCAAGGGAGAAGTAAACTATCTGGGCTACACAATTAACAAGGACGGGTACCAACTCCCAATTGAACGTGTCGAGGCAATCCTCGCGTTTCCCAAGCCAGTAACCACCACGGATCTTTGTCGGTCCCTAGGAATGATTAATTCCTACCGCAAGTGCATGCCCAACGCCGCAGAACTCCAAGCACTGCTCAACGCGTATCTCAAGGGCGATAAGAAGAATGACAAACGTAAAGTAGACTGGACACGGGCGTCCGAAAAAGCTCTGGAGGATTGTAAACAGAGTGTTGCGTCAGCAGCTCGCCCTGTATTCTTATCACCAACTGCCTCGCTTTCACTTAAAACTGATGCTTCTGATTCTGCAATAGGCGCATCATTAGAGCAGTTCGGGATAGAAATCTGGAAGCCAGTTGGATTCTTTTACAGAAAACTCAGCCCTACAGAAGTTAAATATAGCACATATGACAGAGAGTTGCTAGCCTTCTTTGCTGCTATTAAATTCTTTCGTCACATTCTCGAGGGACGTGAGTTCATCATCAAGACTGACCATAAATCCCTCGTCTATGCTTTTTTACAGAAAGCCAGCAAAGCCTCACCACTTCAACTAACTCAGCTCGATTTCATATCTCAATTCACCACCGAGAGTGTGTACCTGAAAAGTGAACAGAACGTTGTGGCTGACGCACTCTCCAGGATCAGTGCCATCAACATGCCCAACATCCTGGATGCTGAGAGAATTTGTCGAGAGCAGTAGGAGGACGAAGAGCTCCAACAACTACTTGACAACAATAATACCTCTCTGCAGCTCTAACGCTTATTTATCGATGGTGCATTCGACACCGTCCATGGGCTGTCCCATCCCAGTGGTCGAACCACAGCTTGGCAGCTAAAGCAGAAATATATCTGACCTGGCATCAAGAAGGATGCTCTGGAATGGTCGCGCAACTGCATCGCATGCCAACGCTCCAAAATTCAACGATATAATCGCCTCACACCCAAGCACATTGACATGCCTGACACTCGTTTGAACCACATACATCTTGACCTCATCGAACTTCCTGTGGTCAATGGGCTCAGGTACTGTTTAACCATCATCGATAGATTCTCCAGGTGGCCTGTAGCCGTTTCCCTGAAGGATATGACAGCCGACTCAGTCTGTACTGTATTCTACACTCACTGGATTGCACAGTTTGGAACTCCTTTCACGATCACCAGTGATCAAGGCTCTCAGTTCGAGTTCGCACTCTTCATGGCCTAGACACAATTGATTGGTCCCAACCGAATCGGAACAACCAACATCCTGTCTACCCGCAGTCTAACGGACTCGTCGAAAGGATGCACAGAACCTGCAAAGCAGCTCTGATGTGCAACTCCCAAATACCATGGCCTGAAGCTCTCCCCACGATTCTCCTTGATCTTCGCACCTGCTACAAGGAAGATTTAAACGCCTCACCTGCTGACCTTGTATTCGGTACAGGTTCACGCGTTCCAGGCGAATTCTTTGTCACGGAGGACATGCCAACAGACCCACAAATTTTTCTCGAGAAATTCTGTGACCACATCAGAGGACTGAGACCTACTCCAACAGCTCACCACACAAAAGCACGTATATTCGTCCTGAAAAATCTATACACCTGCTCGCACGTGTTTCTCCGCATGAACGCAGTTAAACGCCCCTTGGAACCGCCGTACTCTGGACCACACGAGGTCCTAGAACGCTTGGACGACTACGTTTTTAAAATCAAAATCGACGGGGTCGAGAGAGTCGTATCCGTGGAAAGACTCAAGCCAGCCTACTTAGCCAAATAAGATGCTGACAATCAGCAACAATCTCACCAGACTGAAGAACCTGAAATCATTCAACCCCAGCAACAGGCTTCAAAAATGGACAAGCCCCTTCGTACTTATGCTAGAGCCAGGAGAGATAAGACTGTTTCGTTCCCTTCTGATACCACGAAGGTCACTGGGGGGGAGAGTGGATGTGGTGGCTACGCCTCCGCCGTTCCCAACTCCGACCACTGCGCAGCATAGCGATTGACCTGAAGGAGCACCGGCAACGCAGCGTAAACAGCGGAAGCAACTGCTTCTACCACGACAAGACTAATCACTACACGTCTGGCACTCGCACCCCTTTTTCTTCTCTGTATCACAGCATTAACCGTTTCATGAGCTACACATAATAAAAAACTATCGTTGTTGTAAATTGTGCCGTGTATCAATTATCTTGGGGACCTTTTCATATATCAACGAAGTGATAGTTTGTGAGAATGGACGCGGTTATAGCAGAAGTTGTTCGTCGTCGACGATTAGCAATTATTTTGTTTTTATTAAATCCGTACTCCTGGTAGCCATATACGCACGTGACACAACTCGACGTTCTCATTGGTCAACACTTTAATATCCCAGAAAAACCAGCACGAAAAATAGGACATGATCTATCATAGAATTCCAGCACGCGTTCAAGCCAGGGAGCACGCACTGACGTCATTTTCCATCACGGCAGCCATCAGCGTTGCCATCACAGCGCCCTGCAGGCAATCCAGCATTGAAACAAGCGTCGTGTGCGCCGGGGTTCAGACACGTCGCGGATCCAGTTTGCGCTGGTCCGCTGGCTGCTCTGAGTGCTACCATTGTTACATTTTCATATGTTCAGATTGATGCCCTTCGCTTACTTAATAATAAAAATCGAATCATAAAAAAAACCATAGAGATATTATTATAAAATGCTGTTAGATATTATTCTCAATATATATATTAAAGTATTGATACAAGTCCCACATCATAATATTAAAAAATAAAACTGTTATTAAAAAAGTTGTGAGGTATGAAAAAAAAAGTTTCCACGCGTATTTTAGACAACTATAAATAATCAAATATTGGAATAAAATTAAACGCTAAAGCTTTTGTCCATATCATAAATTACCGATTGAATAAGTTAAGAAAAAAAAAAATGATTTTTAATCTCGTTGATACTTATTTGTTGAGTGTTACGATTGCCCCCTGTTACAGTTGCAGCACCTCTCCCCTAGCATACAGGGTGTTTCAAAATTCGCGCACCATCTGCATACCAGCGGATTCTTTGCGAAAAATTAAGACGAGTGGCCTTTGCAAAAATGTCCGCGAGGACTTAGTTTTTCCGTGAAAGCACTTAACAACGAACCAATCAGCGTTCGTCTTTAGAAAAGCCTGTCTAAAATCTGCATCGCCGTCTGCCCCACTACGGAGAAAAAGACAATAATGTGTGGTGTTCCCCGCTCCGCCTGTCTAATGTTAAGCGCTTAGGGTGGCTGTGAGCGCGGCGGGAGGAGCGGGGCATACCACATATGATTGTCTTGTTATCCGTAGTGGGGCGGACGGTGATGCGGATTTTAGACAGTCTTTCCTAAAGACGAACGCTGATTGGTTCGTTATTAAGTGCTTTTACGGAAAAACTAAGTCCCCGCGGACATTTTTGCAAAGGCCACTCGTCTTAATTTCTCGCAAGGAATCCGCTGGTATGCAGATGGTGCGCGAATTTTGCAACACCCTGTATAATAATCACAAGCTGTACTCTTAGAACAAACGGTTAGGGTTGTTCAAATGCCCATATAATATACAAGGGGCCGGTTCGAAGTTCCGAATTCTGAAAGCTCCGAACGGTAAAATTTCCGAAATTATTTGCGACAATTTCGAATTTTCAGAAACACTCAAGCTCAGAAAATTAAAATTCCGAAAGGATGACGTTGAAGTTTGCATCGTTGGAACGCAACGAAATTCAACGTAAATTAAAAAAAAATATACATAGGTAAACTTAAAATGATCCTACTAGGTTTAATAACATTTTCAAGTCATTTCTATTTGTTTTCACTTTTTAAACATAGCAGGATCATTTTTGATAGAATTTTTTTTGCGGACTTCGTTGCGTGCCAACGATTCAAACTTCAATGTCATCCGAAAGGTCAGAATGTAGATAGCTCAAGGTTCCGAAAGTCCGATTTTCCGAAAGTCCAAAATTCCGATAGTTCAAAATTCTGAAAGTCTAAAATTCCGATAGATCGAACGTGTTCTTAACGTGTCGACTAAACGACGCGCAACGGCTTGATGTTCAAATTTCGGAAATTTGGCCTTCCGGATCTTGAGCTTTCGGAATCTTGACCTTTCGGATTTTTAGCTTTCAGAATTTTGAACCTTTGGTGTGTTACGATTCGGAATTTTTCAAATCGGTTACATAGACTTTCGGTGAAACACCCTTTCTAAAAACTGCAAGTTCGTTGCATTAAAATTCGGAACTTCGAACCGGCCTCATATACAAAAATAGGAAATATACTTTGGTTATGATAACTTTGAATATTGGTACGGCAACTATTCAGTATAGCTGTGTGAGCTATATCGCTTCGCCCAGTCAAATGTTGATTCTGGTTCATCCGAGTTAATGTTATGGCTGCTTTGTTTTTACTGGACTGTTAAGTTAAATGTAATTTCTTTTTCGTCCGTACGAGCGATATGGCTCCTTAAGCTATACTGAATTGTTAAGTTGAACTTCAGTTTTAGTTGATCTGAATCGAACGTCACCTCTAGTTTATCTGTGAATAAGCGGTACGGCCCCGTCAGGTATATCAAACTGTTGAGTCAAAAATTGGTTCTACTTTACACAGATATACACTGGGGTAGTCCTTGCTGAGGGGTATTATAGGATGAATTTTGACCATACGTTCCCTGAATCATCTCCAAATAAATTTTGAAAAACCTATGTGATAGCGGAGTCCTCTAGCTTAATGGGAAGATGTACCCGAAAACACATATTTCTCTTCGTTTAAATAACACAGGATATTTCGCCCATGAAATCAAGCATTTTTTTTTTTTCGTTTACGCTCACTACTCACTGAAAAAAGTCTCAAGCATTAAATTTTTTGGAATAACTTTGTACCCATTTTTTTCTCATGTTGTCTGAAAAGTTATGAAGTGATCAGCCAGTGAAGCTTTCTCAAACTTCCGAGGACTCAGATTTTTCGATCAAAATTTCATCATTTTCAATTATTTTGCACCGACGCTTACTATAGACTCTTGGAGAATATATTGCGTTTCAAGTTTCAAGCTAAAAACTGCAGTCATTAGAAATTAAGAAAACATGCGTCTTGTCAACGGATGAAAAGTCACCTCCGCACACTGCACTAGGATACGAGAGACTACGTACTTTCCCAATAAGGGAGTCAAGTAGGTGCGTATATAAGATGAATTATTCGTACGGCTGGTCCAGTTATGCGTATTACTGTGTCAACAATACAATTGAGTTGAGGTACGGTACGCGTATAGTTAAGTGAGCTATACGTATACTGGGTTAGCTAATAAGACTGTTCACCTTACTGAAGGTACAATATTCTTAAGGAAGTCTTATACTGGTTTGCAATGTAGTAATACGAACTTCTTGATAAAAACATATGTTTTGAAGACTTATTACCTGTATGGTATAACCTTGTGATAGTAAATTATCAGCCTGCAATAGCATGTTCGTATACTGTTGAATTAGAAGTAACTTAGTTTTTTTTATACAGAGAGATTATGGCTATGGTTTACACTCAGTCAAAGCCAACTCGGCACACTCCAGATTTTTCGTCTGTTTATTGCAGGCTGGCCATCCTCTTTTCTTTTTTTTTTCGAATCGATGTCTTCCAAAAGCAGATCTATTCAACCAGAGAAAAAATGCAGATGGTCGGCCTGCAATAAACAGACGACAAACCTGGAGTGTGTCGAGTTGGCTTTGACTGAGTGTAAACCATAGCCATAATCTCTCTGTATGTACCATTTGTGTATTGCGTCATTGATTCTATTGCGCATACGATGTTAGCAATAATTGTACTCCTGATATAACGATATTCGATCGGAGACATAACTGATAATAGAGTTATACTTAGCAGAAATCTTTTACTTCAGTCATAGCAAGAGTCTCCCAACCAGATATTCATTGCTGCTAAGCCAGAGGGATTTCTTTCAGTGTTTGCCAGTCGAAAGAGGCTGATTTCAGGCTAATGCCGTGACATGCTGTCGCGCATGCGCAAATTGCGAATTTAATGAATCAGCGGTATGAATTGGTGTTTTCCAGTCCCTTGGGGTGTAATGAGTAATTTATTACATCCCTTGGAATTGTAAGGAGAAATTACTGCTCTGTTGCAAATTTCATACTATTCAATTGTTATTCAAATTGACAGTTGAAGTTCCAGATCAGGGTTGCGATTCTGTAACTTTTCGCTAACTCGCTAACTCGCTAACTTGCTAACTTTTCGCTAACTCAGCGAAGACCGTTGATTGGCTGAGGAGCGTCCAATTGGAGATCGTTACGGGTCGGTCGGACGGTGGCGCCGTGGGCTTTGCCGGCCGCCAGTCGTAACAAACGCGAGGTCCACTTACACTTGATACACTTGATGTATTGATGCATGTGTACCACATGTACCACAAAAATAAATCGAGTAGATAAAAAGAAAGAAATAGAACAAATGAATGAACCAAAATATTGGACTGCGATAAAACTGCTCGTATAACATTATTAACTCAACTTTTGACTCATAGACTATCGATGATAATAAATATATGTGTGATTCATTGTGGGAATATTTAGCTAACTGTAACACAGAGAAAAGCATATACGAGACGAAAATTCATCATAGATAAAATCGTATTTATCCGCTTCGTATTTGGGGAGACGTAAAATGTATTCAATTGGTGGGAGAAAATTATCATCGATAGCCTACGAGTCAAAAGTTGAGTTCATAATGTTATACAAGCAGTTTTACCGCAGTCCAATATTTTAGTTCATTTATTCGTTCTATTTCTTTGTCTTCATTTACTCGACTTATCCTTGTGGTACATGTGGTACACATGCATCAATGCATGTATATCACCTGTAAGTGGTCCTCGCATTTGTTGCGACTAACGGCCGGCAAAGCCCACGGCGCCACCGTACGACAGACCCGTAAATCAAAGCCCGTAACGATCTCCGATTGGACGCTCCTCAGCCAACCAACGGTCTTCGCTGAGTTGGCGAGTTAGCGAGTTAGCGAAAGTTACAGAATCGCAACCCAGATGTTATGAAAAACATAGTGTGACACGGGATGAAACGTGAATACGGGCACGGGTGATGCCAGTCCTCGCCTCCGGCTCGTGTAATCCCATGTAAGAGATGTCTAAAAAGTAAATAACAATCTGCTCGTATTCGAAAATAATTTCAACGCCGCGACGAAGAAGACCAAAAGACTACAATCTTTTACGCTTTGATCATTGATATCTTCTATGTTAGCTCAGCCAGTTCCAAGCAATCAATCTCTGTTTGATCAATGTTTATAAGTGTAACCTAACTCTAGCTCATTCCACAACGACTTATCAAACTTATTATAGATATCGGGATAACGTTTGACACGGTATTTCATTGAATCATGACATTGATTAAAGTCTGTTTGTAAATGTATTTGGTCTAATCCTATACATAACAATTTCATGTATGATCCCCGCAAATGCGCAAATAAGATAATCGAGCCACTGTACTTCACAGTCTTTATCACATTCCGTCTATTTCGGAATATACCCCGCCTTGTTGGACAGGAGTTGATTACTCATGATGCAAAATCATGTAAAGAGAAACCATAAAGAAACCAATATTCAAATGTATGTTTACATGTCTTCTTTATTGACTCATCCAAAGAGAAACTAAAAGGGCTAAAAGGAAAAATAATTTCGATTTCAGAAAGTCTAAACTTTTTTTTTGTTTGAGGAGCTTAAATTTTGTTGAAAAGCCCCAAACCCAAACGATCCACCAAATTCCCTGATCCCAAACCCTAAACCGAAATTCCGTAGATAGTTTTGGTAACTATACGCGCGTGTTCTGTTCCAATGATTGTTTGACAATAGAAAATTTTTCCATGGCGACCCAGTTGATCGCTAGAAAGTAAAGAATAACATTCTGAAGCAGTTCAACCAACAGCTGGCTAGCATTTCAGCGCGTGACTTAGAACGGCTTCCCAACTTGTATTGGCTCGGCTCACAGATTTTAAGCCGCCTGACGTCGAGTCGGCTCGTGAATCGTGGTGGTCATCCGGGTGCTATTTCTAGACGCGAACGCATAAGTTGAGGTGCTACAAACGCAGACTATAAGACACACGGCAAACAATGTTGTCAGCATCAACCCAACTGAACTAGACGTTACTTACGTCTTGTAGTTATAAGATTTCTAGGAAAATTACCATCAGCAATTTGTACAAATGAAAAGAAGAAAAGAAAAAGGAAAACCGTTTTAATTTGTATTTTTTTATTATTATTGTTATTATTGTTATTATTGTTATTATTATTAATATACTTATTTCTATGGAGTGTATGGAAAAAATATTATACCATATAAAAATTGAGTATTTAATTATTCTATCATAGAAATTACATGCATGTATAATAACAGTTTCCGAAAATAGATTCCAACCTTCCGACCATTATAGATGTCATTTTTTCTACATAAGTAGTAGAGAAAATTATTTCCATATACCTATTCACTGAAGTGAGCGATATAACACGCGAGCAGGTTATTACGTAATAGTTGAATGTAGGCGCGATTTTACGCGAAAATAGCTATTGTTGTCAAGGCGATGAGGGCGGTACTGAGAGATTCGCGAAGAAGAAATATGTCAGCCCAGTTAGATGGGCGCGTTATCTAACGATAAGCTGACTTACCTGATATGCGTCCAATCACAGTTTTCATAGAGATCATATGTTCTATGAACAAACTAATTCCTCTCAATTCCAGAATTAACCAGTTTGATCATTATTGTTTATAATAATTATGTCCGATTCATTTCCAAACTGTGTACGAAAAGTTTTCATTGCTTGATATATATATATATATATATGTATATATGTATATTTTTTTTCTGTTTTTCCTCATGAATTCATAACTTTTTTCGACCATTATCAAAGATTATAGATAAATTCAAGCGGATTTCGGGGGGGGGGGGGGGTCTACTCGATTTTTACCGGCCTGTCTATTTTCTCGAATATCTCTGAAACGGAGCCATGAATCGAATTTTTCTTTCAGCAGCCAATGTATGACGAGTAATGAGTTCGAACTAATACGTTTTATCGGATGGAATCGGGATTTTTTTTTTTTCATCGTTTATTGATCGAAAAGTGGCGGCGTGCCATTTATTTCGACTTATATCACAGCCTACGCATAAAAAATGCAAAATCGGCCTCTGTAGCCCCATTCTATATGGAATTCCAAAGACAACCATCCAAATACATCTTTGTTTTCGACAACGATGAAGGGGAAAACGTATACCCCGATTTTGTGGTAATTGTCCCGATTGTCCACGGCTGGGAGCGGCAATGGCCGCTAATGTGATAACGTTAGTTCCCAGAACATCCGTGAGATGTCGCCACGCGCGCATTTTCAGCTTCTCGGTCATAGATTATTGGACTGCGGGTCGAGTCACGTGGTACCAGATGTACTAACGTAAACAGCGGTGGTATAGTATAGAAGCTAAAAATGCGTGCGTGGCGACATCTCACTGGCGTTCTGGGAACTAACGTCATCACATTACCAGCCGTGGACAATCGCGTAAATTACCACAAAATCGTGGAATACTTTTGCCCCTTCAGCGTTATCGAAAACAAAGATGTTTTTGGACGGTTGTCTTCGGAATTCCATATAGAATGGGGCTACAGAGGCCGATTTTACATTTTCGATGCGTAGGCTATGATATAAGTCGAAATAAATGGCACGCCCACACTTTTCGATCAAAAAAAAAATCCAGATTTCATCCGATAAAACGTACTAATTCGAACTCAATGCTCGTCAAACATCAGCTGCCGAAAGGACAATTGATTCATGGCGCCGTTTCCGAGATATTCGAGAAAATAGAAAGGCCGGTTGGGACCTAATCTTGTAGCTTGTACCTGTTGGGAAAAAAAAAAAATAGACAGGCCGGTAAAAATCGAGTAGACCCTCCCCTTAAGGTGATTCCCTACTCAATTCCACCTGACCTGAAAACATTAGGCTGAACGCGTGCAGAAGGTGCTATTAAACAGAATATCGGAATATAATACGATTTTGAAAACGTTTTCCATGGATTTCTTCTCTATTTTAGCGTGAAACCACTGGAATATAATAATACTGGAACGCGCGCTGACAGCTTCAGCCCGTATAGAGAGAGATAGCTCCAAAGCGGCGCTTGTAGTATCCCCGTATTTGTTGGTACAGAGGGGTGCAGATATGCCTTCCGTACGAACATAGCTACGCTTGAAATTTCGAGTCGTGTAATATGGACTCATTTCGATTCATATCGATTTACCGAGCAGACGACCAGCAGCGCTTGTTGCGCGTCGCGGTGACAATTTCAATCTTCTGAATAACATGAGTATGCGTGCTGATCGATAATCACGACGGTTATTCATTTATACGCCGCAAATGAATCAGATTCGCACCATTTGCACTAAATATTATTTAGCGAAGTAAAGTGGCTACTGTTCGAATAAATGCTTTTGTTACATAGGTAAATCGGTTTCAGTTGTCAATTGAGTATGAGAGATTAAGTTTTGTCAGGCCAAATTGAACATATTGAAATAAAATGATATTATTTCTGTGATAAAGTAAAGTTGATAGAAAAAAACGCTAGGCAAATATTGGCAATTGATTATTTATCATCACGCATCTTCACGCGTGGTGATGAATAATCCAGATGAATGCAGTAATTCAAGTGCTCGTGCCATGGGTCAGTTTGGAGCAGAATGCTTTGTGTAGAAAGTTGAATCAGAGGGTTTAAAAATGCACATCAGGGACATAATAGGTAAGAGCATTCAAAATATATTAACACATGACCAATTTATTGAATAATCATACAAATGACTGAACACCATCGATGTTTCCAAAATGGTTTACTAATTTTCCTTACTAAAGCATGTTAAATATTCAGATTTTATATGTCTCTTTTGACTTTTCCTATACATGATCATTTGATGGCATGTTAAATGACAAATTCCAATAATAACTAACCCTTACAGGTTGTAGACGAAGTGATCCAGTTCTTATCAATTGGATTTTCGCTTTCGCCCTCTCCCGTATGCTACATCTAAGCGATAAATTGCCCCGGGGTCTCGCAGTCTGTGCTTTCGTGGATGTGGGAGTGGACTTGCTAACAGAGCTGTATCTTATTCACATATCGCACCCGGACAAGAATAACGTCACAACTCTAAAATACTGTAAGATGAAAGTTTTTTGAGTTGTGAGACGTTATTCTTGTCGGGGTGTGATATGTGAACAAGATACAGCTCTATCAGCAAGTCCACTCCCACGTCCACGAAAGCACAGACTGCGAGACCCCTGGGAAATGTATCGCTTAGATGTAGCATACGGGAGAGGGCGAAAGCGAAAATCCAATTGATAAGAACTGGATCACTTCGTCTACAACCTTTAAGGGTTAGTTATTATTGGAATTTGTCATTTAACATTCCATTAAACGATCATGCATAGGAAAAGTGAACGGAGATATATAAAATCTGCTTATTTAACATGCTTCAGTGAGGAAAATTAGTAAACTATTTTGGAAACATCTACGGTGTTCAGTCATTTGTATAGTTATTAAATAAATTAGTTATGTGTTAATATACAGTAGAACCTCGTTTATCTGAGGTAATGTGGGGAGGAGGTACCTCGGATAAGCGAAAACTCGGATAACACGAAAGAAATAAAAAATTCGAAAATTTTAATCATTTTTCATAAATTTGAAATGGTAGAATGAAATCTAATCGCAAAAGTATATACATATGTATAAGCAACAAAGTAGCAATCGCAAAATATCTCGCGCGCACACCATAGGCATAGCGGCTCCATCCGTTTTATCCGACTTTTTTCGTATTATCCGAGCATACACCTCGATTAATGGGGACTGCTCGAATAAGTCCGCTGCCTCGGATAACGCGGAGACTCGGCTGATCGAAGGCCGGATAAACGAGGTACAGTAAGTATTTTGAATGCTCTTACCTATTATGTCCCCGATGTGCATTTTTTAACTCAGATTCAACTTTCCACACAAAACATTCTGCTTCAAACTGACCCATGGCACGAGCACTTGAATTGCTGCATTTATCTGGATTATTTATCACCATGCGTCTCCAGGTATTCAGTCGATAACATTTGGATGCAATTCATCACATCATGCGAATACGTGTTTAACCTCAAAGGATGTGTATTGTATAATTATTATACCGTGGCATTTCGTGGATGCGGCACAGCAGGGGTACCAACCCGAAAGGGTTGCTATTTCATAGGCGATAAGCTGCAGCAGCAGTTCATATGAGAAAATAAAATCAATTAATTTGAATATAAATATTCCTCTCGCGATTTCACGGAACGTAATCAATCTATTCATTATTTGTTAGTCGAGTTTTGAACTTCACATTACAATTTACAAAGATGCGACGCTAACGAGAAATTCAAATGTCAGCTGCAGTCAGCTGTGTATTTAGCTGTGATAGACAGCGCATGGCAGCGCTCACGCAGCCAAGTCCGTGTTCAACGATATTGAATTTTTACCGGAGCCATATCTGCACCCCTCTGTACAGTCCAGTCCAAAACTTTGATTGACCAATACGTAAGTGGGCGAAGAATCACCTGAATGCAGTAACTGACACACTTATTGCAGATGTTGTACGATACTCCATGTGGGCAGTCGCAACTGAGTAAAACAATGACAAAGATACTACTAGCGAGCTATCTCTCTCTATACGCTGCTTTTAGTGGTACTAGTGCTGTTCAAAAAAATCGATTAATTGATTATTAATCGATGGACCGATTTTACGACATGCAAATATCGATTAATCGATTTTTATCGATTTAATTTAATGATCGATAATCGATTACAAAATTCAGTAATTGAACAGCGTGGTACAGAATGGTCGGCGCGCGTAATTCAGTATTATTATATTTCAGTGCGTGAAACCAACATATTTTGGGCCGCACGTGTTCGGAATCGCACATAGAATTGCGCGATGAATTTTGTTTTTTTTTTTATTTCGGTGCCCAGGCAAAGATATTCCTTTCAATAGGACCTTCTGCACGCATTCAGTCCAATGTTTTCAGGTCGGGTGAAATTGGGTAGGGAATCACCTTAAGGGCAATCCGTAGTCGCCCACCTCCTTTTGTTCGAAAAAGACACATTTCAATTAGTGGCGAAAATTTTTTTGGACGTATGTGTTTGGAATTGAATTTGAATTTGCGCAGCGTTGGCCTTTTTTGCGTTTTCGACGCCTGGGGCCGGATGATAATCGAAATGTGTCTTTGTCGAACAAAAGGAGGTGGGCGACTATAGGGATTGCCCTTATATAACGGTATAGTACGGAATAGTATAACCCCAAAAAGCCCCACTGGTGCAAAAACATTTCGCCAAGTACAATAATGTGGTCACTACTACCAAAAAAATCTATCAACAAAAAATCCTCAATAAAAGTGGTACTTTAAAAATGTCTACTCACAAAAGGAATGAAATCAGATACAATTGCCAAGTACATGTCTTCTGTATAATTATAAAACAGAAAGCATGAAAAAATAAAAATTTGGAGTACATGGTACTTGGCGGGCCAATATTTCATATCACCATAGGATTATTGACATAGTTCAATTGCTGTTTTCTGCTACTTATCTACAAGAGGCCCGCGAAGTACTACTACCTCCAAATTTTTATTTTCTTATGTTTTCTGTTTTATAATTATACAATCTGTCTATGAGTAGCCCAACGCACATATGGTACACATTTCACACCATCCAAATTCCTTGATGAGCAGTGATGTTAAATGTGGCAGTATAATATGAATACTTTTGCTAAAATTTTGCTTGACTACGTACGGTAATGCATTTCATACCATCTGAATCCCTTGATAAGCAGTAATGTTGAATGTGGTAGTATAATATGAATACTTTTAGTAAAATTTTGCTCGACTACCTAATAATTGTGCGCGCTCGCTACGCTCGCACGATTGGGTTTTCCTATATCTTAGCTCGCTAGGCTCGCTTGGTTGTCAGCATTCTGCCAATTGTTCCTATGAGCATCTCGATGCATGTACGCTGATCCATTTTATAAGGTCTAAATCCCTCGATAAGCAGTAATATTAAATGTGGTAGCATAATATAAATATGTTGAAAGCACAGAGGCCTGAAATAATGACACACGCTATCATTCGTTGCTCTCCAAGCCCTGTAAATATATGTTCTTGTATGCATGTGCTAAATATGAAATATTTGACCCATTAAATATACGAAAATATTTGTAAATGAATGATAACTTATTGAAGACCTGCCACGTTGAATGAAAGCTTGTCACTTATTAATTCATTTTGTAGACTAAACTTCATGCAATTCAATAACCGTACCTATAACCCAACCTCAAAATTGCGCGCTTCGTCATTTCATGAGAGATTGTTATAATTTCGCCCTCCACTTCAGATGTGAATTTTATCATAAAATAAGTAAGTATAGGAAGCGTAAAACAGAATGAAATTCGCAAAATATTCAGATGTACGAATATGAACAGAACTGACAGCTCTGTTTCGGGAGTTCATCTGTCCGTACTCCGTGGTCTAGGGCAATCGATTCTCGATCTACGTCACAGCGTCGATAAGAGCGTCACCTGGCAACTGATGTCGAGTGCTTAGTATATCTCTGCTGTCTAGTGGTGGCCACTCTTTCCTAACTGTCATCCGCATAGATGTTTGGTCTAAAGAAGGGGACGACATTTTTTTTTGACAAAACGGGCACTCGGAAACTTAAGTTAATCATATCTCAGCTTTCCGTAAAACTGATTTAATTGAAGTTGCACTCAAATGAAAGCTCTTTGTGTCTACATTCAGAGATAATTATTTCAATCCCCGGGATATCGTGAAGCGGAAGAAATTAGGAAAATACTGTATCCCCACCACGCCGGTTAGCTCCGGTTCGGGTATATAGACTCTGTCGAGTCTCGCGCGGCGTTTGACTTTTTTTTTATTGTACTTGGCGCGAGACTCTACCGAGTCTCTTGATGTGTCAATAAGACGATGCAGGTATTTCTGATAGAGAACAAAAAGTTTATGAGGAAAAGAGAAGAAGAGGTATACCTGGTTGATATCTTCAGAGGCTATACAAAACTTGTTAGAAACTCGTAAGTAATTCGCATTATGCGTTATTCAAACGCAAAATTCCATACTTTCCCCGACTCGTTTTACCCACCTAGTAATCACCTTTTCGTTTTTCTTTTCTTTTTTTTTTTTTTCAGAAACAGGCTCATTAATATGAAATGAAATCGTTGTGGAATCAATATATTGTTACACAATCTGCATTAATTTTCTCAAGGGAAATTTGAATGAGACATAAAAGACAGAAGAAACAAAAAAAAATTACATGAAAAAAATTTGAATTTAATTGTAAGCTAAAAATATAATAATTATTCTTAGACAACATGCGAATTCGCATTTATAGATATAATTATATATATTATTATCACGAATTATCTCTTAGTAATAATACATAAAGACCCAGTCCTGTGATTTCGAAAAAAGAAAGTTCAAAAACAAAATTAAGGTGGCGTAAAAATAGTGGAAGGAATCTTTCATCGAACCTCTAGTAGAGAGAAACGAGCCCCCGAAAGCTGTTACGTATGTATTTACGTCTTATGAATGTGAGTCAAGCCCTGGGGTATTTCTGTCGTTTTGAAACAGTGGTTCTTAATCTTTTTCGTGATGAGGGACCATTTGACTGAATTTTTGTCTTGCCATGGACCACCAACTGTTTGGCGGTAATATAAATTATTATAAGTTTGTTCTATATTATAGAACATATAGGATAACTTCGCGGACCACTTCGGGTGCTTTCGGGGACCACCAGTGATCCACGGACCACCGGTTAAGAACCACTGTTTTAAAAGCTTGTAGGTATCAAGAGACTCTGTAGAGTCTCGCGCCAAGTACAGTAATGTTCATCGATGGTGTCCCTGTGGCTCGCTATTCTTCCTATCCATTTTTTGAATCAAATTTGCCTTCTACAAATTTTTTATTTGCCCATGACCAGTGGCTTACTTCGTGGCTCTACTTCACCTCACAGCTGTGATATTCCAAATGGCCTGAAGGTTCCACTGCTCATGGGCAAATAAAATGTTTGTAGGAGGGAAATTTGATTTGAAAAAAGGCTAGGAAAAATAGTGAGCCACGGGGACACCATCGATGAACATTACTGTACATTTGAACATTGTGCAAATTTCATTCTCTTTTATGCTTCTTATACTTACTTATTATGATAAAATTCACATTCGAAATGGAGGGCAAATTATAACAATCTCTCATGAAATGACGAAGCGCGCAATTTTGGGGTTGGGTTATAAGTACCGTCATTAGGATTGTTCGTCTTAGCTTACACTAGGTTTGTTCGTCTTAGCTACACTTTTTACACTTTTACCAGATTTTACACTTTTCACTAGAAATTTTCACTCCCTATCGGGCGAGTGTAAAAAGTGTAAGAAAAGTGTAGAAAGTGTAAGCTAAGACGAACAAATCTACCTTCTACACTTTTCTTACACTTTTTACACTCGCCCAATAGGAAGTGTAAATTTCCAGTGAAAAGTGTAAAATCTGGTAAAAGTGTAAAAAGTGTAGCTAAGAGGAACAAACCTATTGAATCGCATGAAGTTCAGTCTATAACATGAATCAATAAGTGACAAAGCTTCCATTCAACGTGGCACGTCTTCAATATGTTATTATTCATTTCCAAATATTTTCGTATATATTTAATGGGTCAAATATATGATATTCAGTACACACACACGAGAACATATCTTGACAAGACTTGAAAAGCAACGAATGATAGCGCGTGTCATTATTCCAGGCCTCGGTACTTTCAACATATTTATATTATACTACCACATCAAGAGACTCGGTAGAGTCTCGCGCCGAGTACAATAAAAAAACAAAATATATATATAGGTAATACGCCGTATGGGAGCTGGCCGGCGTGGTGGGGAGACAGTATTTCCCTCATATCTTGCACCTCGCAAAATCCATGGGATTGGAATATTTATCTCAGATTGTGGGTAGGAAGAGCTTCCATTCAAGTCCGACTCCGATTGAATCAGTGTACGGAGAGCTCAGATATGATTATTTCAAGTTTCGGAGTACCCGTTTCGGTCGAAATTTTTGTTCATCATCACCGCCTTCAGCCAGACTCAGTCCACTAAAGCCATGCGGATGAGAATTAGGAAAGAGTGGCCACCACTAGACAGCGGAGATATAAGTACTCAGCATCAGTTGTCAGATGGCGCTCTTGTCGATGCTGATGACGTAAGATCGAGAATCGATTCTAGGTCCTGAGACGGAGCTGTCAGTTCTGTTCATATTCGTACATCGTAACATTCTACAAATTTTCGTCTCTTTGATGCTTCGTATACTTACTTATTATTATAAAATTCGCATTTGAAGTGGAGAGCGAAATTATAAGAATCTCTCAAAAAAATGATGAAACGCGCAATTTTGAGGTTGGGTTATAGGTACGGTTATTGAATCTTTTTATTGAAGTTCAGTCTACAACATGAATAAATAAGTGACAAAGCTTTCATTCAACATGGCACGTCTTCAATATATTATTATTTATTTCCAAATATTTTCGTATATTTAATGGGTCAAATATAGCACATTCAGTACATGCGCACAAAAACATACCTTTACAGTGCTTGAAAATCAGCAACGCATGATAGCGTGTGTCATTATTTCAGGCTTCTGTGCTTTCAACACATCTATATTATATTACTACATTTAACATTACTGCTTATCAAGAGACTTAGATGGTATGAAATGCATCACCTTCCATGCATTGAGATACTCATAGAAACAATTGGCAGAATGTTGACCACCGAGCGAGGATATAGGAAAACCCAATCGAGCGAGTGTAGCGAGCGAGCACAATTATCAGGTAGTTTTTATATTATAGTACCATATTCAACATTGATGCTTATTGAGGGATTTAGATGATATAAAATGCATTGCCGTACATTCATTGAGATACTCATATGAACAATCAGCAGAATGCTGACAACTAAGCAAGCCTAGCGAGCTAGGATATAGGAAAACCCAAACCAGCTAGCGTAGTGAGCGAGCACAGTCATTGGGTAGTCAAGCAAAATTTTACAAAAAGTAGTGAAATCACTCCTAAAAAGTACCTCTGGTGCAAAAACCTTTCGCCAAGTACAATCATATGGTCAGTACCCCCGAAAAAATCCATTCACGAAAATTCCTCCTTAACAAAAGTGGTACTACAAAAATGTCTACTCACAAAAGGATATAGAAAGACCCAATCGACGCAGCGTAGCAAGCGAGCATAATTTTCAGGTGGTCGAGCAAAATTTCACAAAAAGTAGTGAAATCAACCCCAAAAAGCACCTCTGGTGCAAAAACCTTACGCCAAGTACAATCATGCGGTCAATACCACCAAAAAAATTCCTCCTCAACAAAAGTGGTACTACAATAATGTCTACTTACAAAAGAATCGAAATCAGATACAATTGCCAAGTACATGTCTTCTGTATACTGGTATATGATGATATATACTTGTAAAAAAAAAGATCCGAAATTGATCCGGAAAAAATAAAAATTTGGAGTACGTGTTACTTGGCAGGCCGACATTTCAACTACTCGAGGATTATCAACATGGTTGTTCTTTCGTACTCGTCTACAAAGGCCCGCCAAGTACCACTACCTCCAAATTTTTATTTTTTCCGGATTAATTTCGGATCTTTTTTTTTACAAGTATATATCATCATATACCATTATACAGAAGACATGTACTTGGCAATTGTATCTGATTTCAATCCTTTTGTAAGTAGACATTATTGTAGTACCACTTTTGTTGAGGAGGAATTTTTTTGGGGGTATGACCGCATTATTGTACTTGGCGTAAGGTTTTTGCACCAGAGGTGCTTTTTGGGGTTTTTAACATTACTGCTCATTGACGGACTTAGATGTTATAAAATTCATCAGCGTAACATAATGAAATTGATTCTGAGCCGGATGTGTTTGACGATTGAAGAAACAGCCAATCGGTGCTCTAAATTTT
Organism: Tenthredo scrophulariae; assembly: GCA_963978835.1. Classification (NCBI taxonomy): domain Eukaryota; kingdom Metazoa; phylum Arthropoda; class Insecta; order Hymenoptera; family Tenthredinidae; genus Tenthredo; species Tenthredo scrophulariae. The sequence goes on from OZ022232.1 coordinate 14,108,007, forward strand.
TGCAATCCAGAGCGCCGATTGGCTGTTTCTAAAATTTTCAAACACATCCGGCTCACAATCAATTTCACCATGGTACATGCATTGAGTTGCTCATAGAAACAATTGGCAGAATGCTGACAACCAAGCGAGCCTAGCGAGCTAGGATATATGGGAGAACCCAATCGAGCGAGCACAATTATTGGGTGGTCAAGCAAAATTGTACAAAAAGTGGTGATATCAACCCCAGAAAGCACCCCTGGTGTAGAAACATTTCGCCAAGTACAATAATGTGGTCACTACTCCCGAAAAAATCTACCAACAAAAAATCCTCCTCAACAAAAGTGGTACTTTAAAAATGTCCACTCGCAAAAGGACTGAAATCAGATACAATTGCCAAGCATACATGTCTTCTGTATAATTATAAAACAGAAAACATGGAAAAATAAAAATTTGGAGGTAGTGGTACTTGGCGGGTCTTTTGTAGACAAGTAGGAGAAAACAGCAATTGAACTATGTCAATAATCCTATAGTGATATGGAATATTTTCCCGCCAAGTACCACGTACTCCAAATTTTTATTTTTTCATGTTTTCTGTCTTATTATTATACAGAAGACATTTACTTGGCAATTGTATCTGATTACACTCAATTTTTGTGAATAGACATTTTTAAAGTACCACTTTTGTTGAGGATTTTTTGTTGTTCGATGTTTTGGGAGTAGTAACCACATCATTGTACTTGGCGAAATGTTTTTGCACCAGGGGTGCTTTTTGGGGTTATCTGTATATAGTATGCTGCAAAAGCTACAGCAGTAAGCGAAGCACAATACAAATACGTATACAAGGTGTGTCCAAATTCGACGTCGCGGATATCGCCAATATAATTAGATTACAGATATAGGGGAGAGGGGGGAAAAACGGCCACTAGCGGGCAAAATGGCTACCCCCGAAAATTTTTCGTATTCTTTCAAAATTGAAAAACGTTTTGAATGTCATGATTTACATTGCTTAAGCAAACTTTAAACCTTGACAACTGAGGGAGAGGCGGGCAAAATGGGCGAAAAAAAAAAATTAAAGAAAAAAAAAAAGTAAAAAGTATTCTCAAGTAAATACGAAAGTAAATTTACAAGTTTTCAATTTTTTTAAATCTTGAAAATTTTGTAGGGTGCCCATTTTGCCCGCAATTTTTTAACTTTTCAGGGCAGGGCGTTCAAAACTCGACATCGGTTAGACTATCGTTTTTCAGTGAAAATCCGGAGATCCATCGATTCAAACCTCGATTTAAAACGTTAGATTATTAGCTGGCCATTTCTCCCCGCTCTCCCCTATACTTATAACAGATCGCGTATTGATTAAATAGTCTTGAACGTTATGCGGTCGTCGATAACCATCCGTATTCGATAGTCTTATATTCTAATTATGACGTGCGGAACCGTTTATTGCAATTTTCTCACCATAGTATAGAAAAGATTTTCTTATGTATTTACGCGACGCAAAAGAGATAAGTATGAAAATTAAAAAAAATAACCTGGATATATTATATATATATATATATATACCGGGACAATCACGTGAAACCGAATGGATCCATGTTACCGGACAGCGAATATTTCGTATTTTTAGCAGGTTAACCACTCGTTGCACTGAAAACCCCTAGAGTGATTTTGGCGCGCGGTCGATAAAACTCGGCAGCCATTGTTGATAGAAGCCGGCTGACTGTCAATACATCGCGGAAGGTAGACATGTGGTGTTATGTTCGTTTATTTCAAGCAAATGATTAATAAGGTGAATAAAAACTACGTGAATAAGCTATGAATATTTATCAAAAATCTATCAATTAGTTTTGAATGATATCTTAATACAATCAAGGAATTGGTTGTTCTCGATGAACTCTTTGATTCTAATTAATTTGCAGTTATAGCTTAAGTTAATTCGTTGATTGTACTATGATATTATTTAAAACTGATTGATCGATTTTTGATGAATATCAATAACTTATTCACGTAGGTTTTATTCACTTCATTTATCATTTGCTTAAAATAAGCGAACATAACCCCACATGTCTACCTTCCGCGATGTATTGACAGTCAGCCGGTTTCCAACAACAATGTCCAACAATGGCTGCCGAGTTTCATCGACCGCACGCCAAAATCACCCTAGGGGTTTTCAGTGCAACGAGTGGTTAACCTGCTAAAAATACGAAATATTCGCTTTTCGGTAGCATGGATCCATTCGGTTTCACGTGATTGTCACGGTATATACACGGACGGACGTGGGTATAAATATAAAACATGAAACTTTTGAGCCACAGTAACGTAGTGTTAACGAGAGATTAACAACATCAAATGTCTCGTTTTCATTAATCAGGCTGTTAGAAGGATGAAGATAACACTCAAATGGTAATTGATAAGAGATCCGGAAAGGTTCAAATATACCTATGCCTACTTATGGTTAATAATATGTATTCATAAGCGGCGTAAGCAATTATTTTGTATACAATATAATCTGTCTCAATGCCTGAATCACAATATAATGACACATATCACGCAATGAACAATATACTCAATGAATAGGCCAGTCTGGCCACCTGTAGTTCTCTTTTTCAAAAGTAATTCAGTGATGACCGACTATCGAAGCCTATCTTATATTTATACCCATTAACTTTGGGAATGACAACGGAAGAAAGATTTGGTGCAGAAATATGTATTGTAGGAGAGAGCAACGTACCGTAATCTCAAAGAACATACGAGGCTTCGGGAGCCGTGTCGTGTCGTCTTCCCCTGTCATACAACTTCGGCTTATACCTACGAATCGCCCCGATCGCATAACAGAGGGCTGCCGTCATACGAAGTCGTTTTTATCAACACAACAGAAACTAGCTAACGCAGATATACAAGATACGGAAGCCTGAAAGAAATTCTTCCTATATGTAAGTTTAAAAATAACAGGACGTTTCTTCTTCGACACGGTCAACATATCTGCAAGGATGTTTTTCTGTATTCAACCGCTCCATTCCCTGCGTAGACCTGGCACCGAAAACAATTAACTATCATGCTCCAGAATATTGTATGACTGTGTGCGGTGTACAGAACAATTTATATTAATTACACCGCTGACGTCACATGCCAAGGAGGCGTGTCGCATTTTATCAAAACATCAAACCAAACAGATGTGAATACCGAGTATGTACGTTAAAATCTGCTTGCTTCGAAAACTAAAATAAATGCTTCAATAGAGCGTCAAACACCTGTTCGAATATTCAATGACTACCTGCAATACTCCTTTGTTGAAAACAAGTCAGGGGGCTTATTAAGGTTCTCAAGTGAGTTTACTCACTTCTCGCATTTTCATCTCACGTGAGTTTAGTCACCCTATTACGGATCTCTCGAGTGAAAATGTGAAGTAACTAGGCACTTCCGGTATAGGGATCTCACATTTTCACGAAAGTTGGCGCCATTTTCTCAGATAAGAGTTGTTATTACGAAGTGTGTTGTGAAGCGTGTAAACAATAGATTGTTTTAATTGTTTTAATTCGTTTTCCGTTGTATTAAATGGGTCTGCTGTATCGCGTAGTGTTCGTCGTATTCTGAGCATTCGATTTTTCCGATTTTGCATCACCATTACGATCACTAAATTATTCATGGTACAAATTCACGCGTATCGAACTTTTATTCTTCAACATTCTTTAACCAACAAAAATTGAGCGACTTTCAATTTTTGATGGAACCGATGTAACTTTCAGGCAAATTACGCTCACGAGCATGCGCACAACGGTTCTCGACACAGAATTTGGTGTCGGGTAAACTCACGCGGATAATCTCGTCTTTTCACCTAGTGAGATTCACCGTAATAGGGTGAGCTACTCACTTCCGTCATTTTCACTCCATTCGAGAACCGTAATAAGTCCTCAGGTGCCTATACCCATCTCTACTTCGCCCGACACGAAGAAAAAAAAAGGACGAAGCTGATGTGACAAATATCGTATTTTTTATACTGTAAACCCGCACACAGCTTCCTCTCACGACAAATATTTTTGTTATCTAGACAGAGCAGAGGTGATGACTAACCTCGTAACGAACATAAGACTCATGCAGACCACCTAGAGACTTATTACGGTTCTCGAATGGAGTGAAAATGACGGAAGTGAGTAGCTCACCCTATTACGGTGAATCTCACTAGGTGAAAAGACGAGATTATCCGCGTGAGTTTACCCGACACCAAATTCTGTGTCGAGAACCGTTGTGCGCATGCTCGTGAGCGTAATTTGCCTGGAAGTTACATCGGTTCCATCAAAAATTGAAAGTCGCTCAATTTTTGTTGGTTAAAGAATGTTGAAGAATAAAAGTTCGATACGCGTGAATTTGTACCATGAATAATTTAGTGATCGTAATGGTGATGCAAAATCGGAAAAATTGAATGCTCAGAATACGACGAACACTACGCGATACAGCAGACCCATTTAATACCACGGAAAACGAATTAAAACAATTAAAACAATCTATTGTTTACACGCTTCACAACACACTTCGTAATAACAACTCTTATCTGAGAAAATGGCGCCAACTTTCGTGAAAATGTGAGATCCCTATACCGGAAGTGCCTAGTTACTTCACATTTTCACTCGAGAGATCCGTAATAGGGTGACTAAACTCACGTGAGATGAAAATGCGCGAAGTGAGTAAACTCACTTGAGAACCGTAATAAGCCCCCTGCACTGAAAAAATAGTATATTGTGCAACTAGGGGGGGGGGGGTGGCCACCCCCCCTAGTTGCACACTGTATTTTTCATAATAAGGGCACGAAATGGGCCGTCTTTGATGCGCGTCGATCGAATTCGGAATGGCGCTGGGCGGGAGAAATTAGTATATTGTGCAACTAGGGGGGAAAAATAGCCATTTCGAGCGAGGGTGCAGAGACGTCCTCTACTACGCCTTCGGCGCCCTCTACTACGACTCGTGCTGAACGTCTCACCCGCGCTCGAAACGGCCATTTCCCCCCCCCCCTTGTTGCACAATATACTATTTTCCACCTAGTAAACTTTTTTCCTCCACTAAAGAAACCCGTATTCTTGTAGTAAGAATACCAAAGTTTATTTCCCACAGCAATACGTATACTTTGTTACTGACTGTAACAAAATTTCGTATCCCTCTGAGCATAATACCAAATTCTGAATACAACGGACTTAAGGAGGGGGGTCTACCAGATTCTTACCGGCCTGCCTATTTCCTCGAATTTCTCCGAAACGGGGCAATGAATCGAATCGTCCTTTTGGCAGCCGATGTTTGACAAGTAATGCATTCAAACCGGTACGTTTGATTCAATGATTGTATTGTATTCTACGATTTTGTCGTAATTTTCGCGATTGTCAACGGCTAGAAACGGCCATTGGGCATGGAGCGGCTTCCAGCCGTTGACTGCAATCGCGAAAATTACGACAAAATCGTAGAATACAACTGGCCGCTTCATCGTTGTCAAAAGCAAAGATGTTTTTGGACGGTTGTCTTCGGAATTCCATACAGAATCGAGCTCAGGAAGTCGATTTTGCATTTTTGATGCGTAGACTTTGATACAAGTCGAAATAAATGGGACAACCACACTTTTCGATCAAAAAAAAAAATTCCGATTACATTCAATCAAACGTACCATTCCGAGTGCATGACTTCAGAAACTATAGGAAGTGAAATATTTTCATAATCAATCAAGAAAATTATTGAAATTATAATATAATATAAATTATAATTTGAAAATAATTAAGTGGGAACAAATTATTGAAACAATCATCTGATTAATATTGTTATAAATAAATTAATAGCGATTTAAAATAATAATAAATAAATCTTGATAATAAAAATATTGTAATCATAAAAATATTATAATTTGTTATTAATAAAAATGATACTGAAGTTAGTAGAGAAGGTAGACTTTTTATTGTTTCTTGAATTAATAAATAATTATAATAAATCATAACCGCCAAGACTGCAAAAAAGGAGAGAAAATGGCGCCACCCACGAAGTAAGAGTGCGCCACCATGACGGTTGCCATGGTAACTGCATACAGTGTGGTTTTCGCCTCAGCATTATATTGGGTATTGCTGTAGAAATACCCGTATCCCTCCAGTAAGATATATACTTACTGCAAGAATACTCGATCAAAAATACATTGTATTCTGGAAGGAAAAATACTTTTTTTTCAGTGTAGAATGTATAGAAAAATATGTACTTTGAAAAAAGTTTGTACATCCATTGTTTATTTAACAATTAAGTTTTCAAAGATTTTTAAAACACTCAGTGACACGATCGGAATTTTTTTTTTTTTTTTTCTGATATACTGTAATATACTTTGTACTATACTACAGCCTGTGAATTAATTTTAAGGACGTGTTATTTTTTGTTTTCGAGTGAAAAATCACTAAAGTTGGCGGCGTGTGCCAATTCCGAGTCAACGCCGCGTGGAACGTAATGGCATGAGGCTGAATCTAGCCGCCGGAGACAGCGGCCGCTAGCCCGTTAGTGAGTGATTACCAATATTTATTAATTTTTGAAAGATCGTCTCCCGGGATTTTAATTTTTTTCCGTTTTTTTCTCAGTTCGAATGTCAGTCGTGCTTATGTATATGAAATTTTAACTCGATATTCGCTTGCAATAACTTCGCGCGCTCCGAGCGGTCGCTAGGTACAGCCACTATAATCTCCCCTATCGCTTATAGTTGCCATTGGGGAAACTACAGCATTGTTTTCCAGATTTTTAAATCGTGTCCATCATTGTGAAAATGACTCTCGAATACCGCTGCTACGCGTCCGTCGAGTAGCGGCGAACAGCAGTCAAATGAGATGAGGCTGAATCTAGTGGCCGGACCTAGCGACCGCTCGGAGCGCGCGAAGTTATGGCAAGCGAATATCGAGTTGAAATTTCATATGTACAATAATGTTCATCGATGGTGTCCCGGTGGCTCACTATTATTCCTAGCCTTTCTTTGAACCGAGTTTTTTTTTCTACAAATATTTTATTTGCCCATGACCAGTGGAACCTTCAGGTTATTAGGAATATGACAGCTGCGAGGTGGAGCAGAGTCATGAAGTAAGCCACTGGCCATGGGCAAACAAAATATTTGTAGAAGGGAAATTTGATTTAAAGAGAAGCTAAGAAAAATAGTGAGCCACGGGAACACCATCGATGAACATTACTGTACATAATCACGACCGACATTCGAACTGAGAAAAAAATGAAAATCCCGGGAGACGATCTTTGGAAAATTATTAAATATTGGTAATCGCTCACTAACGGGCTAGCGTCCGCCAGCTCCGGCCGCTACATTCAGCCTCATAAAAATCAGCAAATAAGTATGCCTTTCCGTCTCGTAAGTTGACACAGTAAGATTCTTGATATGAAATCCTAATTTTTCAAGTAAAACTCCACGAAGCATGCTTTCAAAACAAAATAAAACTGAAGATAAAATGATTCTAGAGAGTACTTGAGATATCATGATATTCCAGTCAGGCGTCGTTATAAATACGTTTCATCTCTCTGAGGAAGAAGATAAGAGAAAAGAACGAAAAGAAACTAAACTCTTTTATGCGAAGAACTTCTGTATCCTAATTTTTGTAAGCAGCCCACCATTCTGACTTCAATATATCATGATGCTGTGATAAATATTGTAATTTATGATTCGTTGATATTTCAATTCCTAATAGATTCTCCTGCGGATTTTATTACACACATGAATGAGATATGAAAACAATCCATTATAACAATTGATTTAGTCGAAAACTATCTCGTTTCAGAATTTCGGTTTTTGTCGACTCTTGGCCACCTCAAATCTACTCCGGACGTCAAGATTTCATCCCTACATGAGATCGCAATCTTTGAATTAGACCATCACCACCACTCCCCCGAATACATCCGTAATCAATATATATTGTGGAATGTTCCAAAAATTTTCTAGGTATTTTCCAGTGGGTATGTTATACGAGTAAACTAACGGAAGCGAGCGTCGTTCAGTATAAAAGTATAGGCTTATAACCGCTTGTTACTGGTCATAATGTGAGAATAATCAAATATAATGTCCCACGCGTATCGCGTTAATCGAGTCTTCGACGTCTGTTCACTTCTCGTCTACGTATGTACACACCTACCATACGACTGTGACGCATTGCTCGTAAAAAATGATACATACACATCTGCCTATAATATTTGTTGTACCAGTTCCACACCCATTGGTTGCCGCTACGTGTTTATTTTTAATTTTGATTTTATATTCATCCGAAGAACTTTGAGATAAATTATCGCCGTTTCTTCAGCTAAACAAATTACATAATTAATACAATCGTCATGTAGCTTTTCGGTGGTTATCTTTATACTTCCCGCCAACTAACTAACATTGATAGGCTGTTGCCCTCGGCGTTGGCATGAAGCTCGCAAACAAGGTGTGTTACACGATAGAGCAGAGAATATCCGCATTACGCATAAGCATATATCTAGTCCAAATTTAATACGAATTTTTACCGGAGTTACTTCTCTCCATTGTGCATCAATGTTCATTCGATAACAATAATCTATAATGGTTACGGACGTCGATGATCTCATAAGACGAAAGAATAATGGGTGCCGTTGATTTCACGAGTATAAAGCCGACGAAAAATACCGTAATAATTGATATAGTGTAATGGCCTGCTTAACCGACGCTTGGTTGAGTTACATAACGTAAATATAGTATGTACCTATGTACTGGATAAAATAGCGATAAAGGATGAAAACATTGGGACTCGATCTGTGTCTTCATAGTCGTGTAGTTCGTACGACAATTACTTGTCCTTATTGTCAAGACTAAAATACTAACTGATAAATTATACATTCTATACCGGAGATCTACTCCCATTACTTTATAGTTATGCATATCTTCGCAACCTTGAGAGATTTCATTGCTACGAAGGAACGAACTCCTGCGTTGATAGCGGAAAAAACATACATTCATATATTTATGAACATGATAATGATTTTTCCCGCAACGATGTTTGGCTATGATATGATAATCGAAAAAATAAATATCGTTATTAATATCAGTGAGAAAATTATTGATATATAATCAAGTCCAAAATCTGCGTTGTTTGTTGTTACGAGGACGAACATCAAACTCATCCGTCGAGTTCAATAATATTATTCGAATTGTTTGCGCGGCCTAATGCATATGTAGAGAAATCTTTGAAAATTTGATCATCGAAAGATAGATGAATGAAATGCTTCCTGCCAAAATCTCGAGTCGATTCACCACCCCGTTTTTGATTAATTGATTTTTGAATTTTCTTCTTATACACGTAGAGATATAGGGAGCCGGTAAAGTTAGTTGGAATCTTTGGTATCACTTGCGCGGTAAGAGTAGATTTCAACTAACCTTATCGGCTCTCCATACCTCTGCGTGTACAAGAAGCAAATTTAAAAATGAATTTATCAAAAACGGGGTGGTGAATCGACTTGAGATATTGGCAGGAAGCATTTCATGCATCTATTTCTCGATGATAAAATTTTCAAAGACATCTCTACATGTGCATTTGGGTAGCCAACCTCCTTGAGAATATTATATCGATAGGAAAAAAATGGCACAAGGGCAGGGTGGATGGAAAGAATCGATAAACAAAAAGGGACTAACCTCCTTTGCAAGGTGTACGATGAGTAGAATGCTGAGCTCTGTAGCCCTGGATCATTTCATAATCACCAGAATCGCGTCTGAGAGGGAAGCTTATTTCGAGTATATGATCGCAGTTCTGCATTAGCATCAAGATACCCTTGACTTTTTTTTTTCGGTCCTCGACCGTTAATTTAGATCCTTTTCCGAGATCTTCGACCAACTTGTCCTCAGCTATCTGGCAGGCTCGGTGAAAGAAGTACTCAACCATGTCGAAGAATTTCGGGTTCGGGTCGGTCGCCACATCTTTCAGCCGATCTGGTATTTCGTGGTCCGCGTAGCCGCGTGTTTGATGCAGTGCCGATGGAAGGGTTCTTGCCAGTACGCTGATGTCTGTTAGAGACTGTTTCAGGGCAGCGGTTTTCGCCAACGTTTTGAGATGGAACATGGTCGGAGGTGTAATGATTTTACGAATAAAAGAATTAGTTAATTGAAGAACCAAACACCCGAAGTACACCACCAGATGATTAATGCGACCCTCTCTTATACTCGTCTGAGAGAATCCCGACAACCGCAACTTCACGATCGAAGTAACCCTGCTGACTGCGGCACTCGCAACACCTGCGGGTCACATAAATAGCAAAAACGTGATACGCGTTGCCAATATTCAGGAAATAAATGACTAGATTTTAAATACATGGATTCACTGACGGTGAAAAAGATCTAGTAATTACCAGCCGCTAGAAATATCACTAGAATGAATATTCGGATTTAGAAATCATCGGAGTTGGGGGATATGAAACACGAGATTTGCATAAATAGCCTGAAGTCAGTATGTGTGAAATAAATCACTAGACTATAGACTTTAGCAAGATGGTTCGTTGGTCGGTAAGGTAGAGATTTCCGCGATTAATAAATTCACGCTGCCAAGTACCGATGCGGTTCAAAATATCCCCATGTTTCGTGACCTTCGTGGCGTATTAAAACGAAGGTTTTTTTTTTTTTATCGACCAAACTTGCCTAGTGTCGTGCTTTGTTTAAATTGTTGAACCGGGACTGTGTCGAAATGATAGAAGATTGTTTACAAAACCTATCGAAACTTGTATCGGACAGATCATAAGTCGTCGTCGTCGTTCGTCGTATCGTGGAGACTATAATAAATTAGAAATAAATATGACAACGTTGCCGTATAGAAATAACAATAATTCACCAATAACCGACCTCGAAATATCGTTGGCAAAATTTCTATCGAGATAATATTCGAAAAAGAAATAGAGCACAGTGGGCGATTCATGTTGAATTGGTATGAATTCGTAGAAGAATTTTTTGAGATTCGACATATCTGGTAACACGATAGTACATTCGTGAATTATTTTTAACCAATTAATATTGCACTCTAATCAGGAATAAGGATGGGTTTTATAAAAATATAATAATTACTCTGCGAACGGGCCCCATCTTGGATTTTCAGTTTTTGACCTCAGTGGTATAACAGCTGGCATTGGCAACATGTCGGTTGTAGAAATAATTCAACATTACCAACGCAGTATAGAAAAATGTTCAGGAAACGAAGAAAGGGTGTGTAACCGCTTCAGAAATTATTAAAAATACATTTTCCATCCACTAGCCACGTTTATTACGAAATATATCCACCCTTGATTATCCGATTTTCATAACCTAAAAATTGCCAAAATTCACAAATGATGTAACTTGTCAATGTCACTGCTACCGTCGCCGCCGTCATTTTGGCGACAAAATTTCAAACCCCATTAAACGCCTCAGATTTTATTTTCAATTAACGACCTAAAACGTCATTACATCTTAAATATAATCTTATCTTTCCTTACCATCTGTTGGCTCATTTGTGAATGTGCACTGTACCTCTCTTCATTTCATACCATTTCAATTTATTTATATATCATATCCTTCAGGAGAATAATTTGAAACAAAATCAACAGAACTGACTCAAAACCGCATCGTACGATTCATGCGTTCATGTTAAAAAAAACAAAACAGTCATGATTGAAATATGAATTTCAGAAGAATCTGTTTGATTCTATTTGCTTCCGCCTCCACCAAGGCTGTCCATGCCAAACGTGATTGCACACTAATTGGAGAATTTCTAAAATCAAATAAAGCCGGATATGGTCCATTTGCTCTTGTTTGTAAAATTGAAATACAGGCTTAGGCTGATAAAATTTCATCAATTAGAAATTTCAGATGAATATTATTCATGCTGTGATTTATTGAACAAGATCAAAAACCTTCCATATTTCTTGGTATATCTCACACATATTACTCTGATCCACATAGATCTACTGATATGGGTACACGGATGGTTCTTTTGAGTAAAGTGAAGACAACGTGCATTATGTGTAACAGGTTGTTGTTATGAGTGGTTTACTGTAATCATGGGTGTTATTCAGAGTCGTTCGAATCAATCTTTCATTGGCATAAGTCAACCGTAGGATCACATTGGGAATTGCCTTTATATAGCTATTGGTTGCAAAAAATACCCTTCGATGTAATCGTACCTGTTTTGCGTATACTATGTTAATGAGTTCTATTCTATTTTACTCAACCATTGTCTTCATCTACCATAAACCCTCCTCAAATTGAGCCCGAGCCATTTTCAGCGAGAAATATCTGAAACAACTGTGAAAATTTTTGGGAAAAAATGTTCAGATGTCCTCTGTAGCAAGTTTATTCTTTTATTATTAACTTCAAAGCCGTACAGTCAGATTTTCAAAGATAGAAGTTTCAGTCATTGAAATACGTGTTGGAAGTCTAAGCAAACATGTAGTGTTGCGAAAAAAAAAAAAAAATTGTACGACACGTTGTTGAATCTTTTCTCCTTTTCTTTATCGATCTCCGAACAGAAATCATCGATCAATATCCTCATTTATTCCTAAGGAGACTCCGACTCTTGAACCCTAAAAAATAGGTGATTCTTTGTACTCGTTAGATTTTTGCTAACTTGGTCAAGTATCTGATTAGAATTTATAAAACAGATGTTATACTGCATCGGGAAGCTGTACAGACTACCTGTGACCGTGCAGCATTTGCAAGAGACTGGGGTTGGTCGTACTGTTAATGCTCTGCGCAAATATGTTGGGGATGTTGGAGACGCTGCAAAGGCGTTAGTAGCTAAATGGAAGACTATGGTTGCCGACGAGGAATCCAGCGATGGAGAACCAGCCAGCGATGATGAAGCAAACATTTCTGAACCCCCTGATGATTACACCAGTCATTCACGTCCTAGAAAAAATGAAAAGGATAGTAGCGACGACAGAGATGATAGGAAAGAATCAAGGTACATGGGCAGTATAATAATAAGGAATTTGAGATATTGAAACTGGTTGTCTTTATTTATATCCATAGAATTTTTGAATAAAATCATTATATATTTTTCACTGTAAATTTCCAAGTAATTTCGCACGTTCACCGCTACCTTTACAAATCTATAATTTCTGGAAAGGTAGGTGATCGTTTGAATATTTTTTATTTCCTGCGAATTGTTTTCCGCTGTTATTCTTCATTTTGAGTATAAAGTGTCGATGGTTGGTTTTACAGGCCTGGGAATCAAGAATTGAAAAATAAACATGAGAGTAGATCAAGCAGAAATGAAATTGTCAAAAACAGTTCTAAAAATGGTTCCTCAGATAAGTCCAAGCCTAAAGATAGTCATAGCAAAACTCATAGTAGCAGCGGTAGTGAAAAGTGTAAGCAGTCAAAAACTGAATTAGATAAATCCGAGTCAATCGATGAATCAAAAGTTAAACTAGAAAAACAGGAAGTGAAATATGATTCCAAATCTGAAAAGAAATCAAAAAGCGATAAAGACTCTAGGGATTGTAAGCGGGAAGCAAGAAGGGAAGAGAAGAGTAAAGCTAAAGATAAAGAAAGAAGCAAGATAGGCTTTGAAGATTCGAAGAAAGATTCTTTTAAAGTTTCTAGCAGTAAGTCTCGGGAGGAGAAAAAGATGGAGGAAAATCACAGAAAACGCAAACTGGACAGTTATAGCGAGAAGAACAGTACTAAAAAGAGAAAGCATTCAGAGACTGATAGTGAAGATGAAAATGAACATCCATCGACGACTGCTGAAGAGGAGCGTAAAAAAATGTTCAAATCATTGTCAGCCGAATCTGATTCTGAGGAAGAAATTTCAGAAATTCAAATCAAAGTCGAATCACCGTCTCCTCCGCCAAAGATCAAAGATGAGATGCGTCGCAATGAAGAAAGTGCGAACGACAACAAAAGCACGAAGGAGAAGATAAGGGACGGTCGTAATTCGAGTAAATCGAAAGCATCTAGTGCCAACGAGAAAACAAAAAACGACGAAGAAAAGGATAAGAGGAGACGTGACAAATTTGAAGATAAAACTGAGCACAGAAAGAGCGAGAAACGAAAAGACAACGGACATCATTTAAACAGGGAATCTTCTAAGTCAAAAACTAATTCTAGTGTTTCTAGCAGTAAGGATAAGATTAAGGATAAAAATAATCACAAGGACAAAGACAAAGATAAGGATAAAGATAAAGATAAAGATACAGATAAACTCAAAGAAAAAAAAGAACAAAAAACAAGCAGCGATTCGAAGGATCCGAAAGTATCATCCAACTTCAAGGAACCCAAAGAAAAGAAAAAGGTCAAGAAAGAAATAAACGGAGATGGGGGTATCGACTGCAACTCTGGTACGTTACTTCTTGCCAATAATCTCAACTTTTTTTTTTTTCTGCTAAACAATTATGTTACTATTCCATTCATTCAATTGTTGATAATAACATTGCCAAGTTGTAATATTTTCAGGTTTTACTTCCACTTTTATTCACAACAGATTATCTACCGTCAAGCTTTTATATAAGGATATTGTCTTTATTCAGGAGCAAGTTTTGCAGAGGCTCTTGGAATGTGTGCATTCCCGTCATCTACCTCGCGCAAGCGAAACAGTTCTCCAAATTTGTCAACATCAAAAACGATAAAAACTGAACCAAGTACTTCAACATCGCGTATCAGATCACCGGCCAGAGTTGCAAATGATGTTTCTTCTAGCAGTGATAATTCGGTATTTATCAATGTTTACTTTGAATCATCATATTGTAAGATTCATTCCGTTTATTATTTTGATCTTATTTTGTTCTAGCCACCATCTCTTTTGTCACCGCATGTCAAGCTCGAGCCTTTAAGCGTTGATTTGGCATCAACTTTACCTGAAATCAGTCCTAATTACAAACCTTTGCCATATGTGAATCCCATACATCGCAGACAAGAGGAGGATTTTGCTCTTAGCAATGTTATCTATGCTAAAGCTCAAAGGTAAACAGATTTTCACTACGCTATACTTTCTAGTACAGTAATTAAATTTCTACATATTATGGTATGAGAGTCTTGATAATTAATAAATGATTTTCAGAACTAAAGTTTACTCTGGAAATAAGTCTGGCTATACAAATGTCCCGACGCTCTACGACATGTGCATCAGGATATTGATCGAAAACATTGACGGTAAGATATCTGGGACGTAAACATTTCATAAACGGATTTCCAACACACAAAGATGAGTTGATTTTTTTCCTATATATACAAAGACAAGCAATAATGATCGATGAATTTCACTTTGAGATACAAAACTTTCTGATTTAGGAGCCATTTTTTTTCTTTCTTTCTCTTGTCAACGTTGAGAAACCAAAGTGTATTACAGGCTTGAAGAAAAAGAAGAGAAATTCTATGCGAATTAATTGTTGTCCAAATTACAGCACTGGAAGTCACTGGGGGAGTACCATACGACATTATTAAACCTGTTTTGGAAAGAGCTACACCTGATCAATTATTTTCATTGGAACATCATAATCCTTATCTAATCGAAGACACGGACACGTTATGGCAGTATCACTGTAATAGAGAATTCAGATCAAAACATCGTGAAGAGATGGAAACGTGGCGCGAGATGTACATGGTATTATTGATTTTTATACTAAGATTTATACTTCTTTCTTGTTTTAACACTCTGACTTCATTCTCTGTACTTTGATGAATCGGTATCAAGATAATTCTTAAAATATGTTATTTGAACTTTAAAAGGTATGGATTTACATGTGAATGAATTTCTCCGTTTTTTTTTTTTTTTCTTTTCACATATACATATATATATATATATATATATATATATATATATATAGCGCTGCCTGGATGAACAAGAAGCAAAATTGAAGACTTTGACGGCGAACATAAAGCACTCCATAGATAAATCACTTCCGGTGAGGCAAACTAAGCTTGCGTACGTTGACAATATAGTAAAACCCCCGAGAAACGTACTTAGAAAACAAGCAAAGTATGGCACCGCAAAGAATAGTGGCTCCTCTACTTCCGACCTCAAGAATAAGCTTATATCAGGTAGCGGCGCGCCTACCAATATTTCTGTTCCTGCACCACCTATGGCACGCTCGCGAATTTCAAGTATGTAGAAGTTTCATGAAAATATGCATTAGGGTGGCTCGAAAAAAAAACATCGAATTATTTCTAATCTGAAGTGAAGATACGAACATTCATAATGATGGATCGAAATTTTAGAACGTAGATTGAATCGCATTAAAATTGCTACTCAAGGTTCTTTATGTCCTAGAATTCGAATTTCGTAATGTTTTTCGTTTGAATTTCAATTTTGATGCAAAATTGTCCATTTTTAACAATTTCGATCTCAGGTAAAGTGTGAACTTCAAAAAGTTGCAATACATAGTGGGACTCAACTGCGTGAGGATTTGTTTTATGCCAAAAACTATACCGTTTAGAAAGTTCTTTTTTTTAGACACCTTAATATTCATATCTATATTCAAAGTATCCTTTCGAATTCTACTTGTTATAGTCTAATAATGTTTACGTGTTTCCAGCTTCCAGTGTCGTTAAAAAGACAAAAGCTCCACTTATGGCCAAGGCTTTACAATTGATTAAAGGAAGATACAAACGATAATGTATGAAAAAAAAAAGAAATCTCCGCATTATTTGCTTAGGGAATAAATATTCGATTATGTGTCATACCCTGACATGAAACGACACATGAAAATTGTAACTTTCATCCACTCGCTAGTTGTCTCATTATATTTAAACGATAACGAGAACGGGAACGAGAACAACGTTTAATCGAAATTATAATCAGTTTAGTTTATGATAGATAAAATATGTATAGAGTGAGATAAGTGATTACCGGACTTCTTTATGCCTTGTGAGGAGAAAAAAAAAAGAAAAACAAGAAAAAGAAACAGAAACTAGATTATTTAAGTTCCATGTACATTTCTTGAATTACCAAATTCTTTAAATTAGGAAAATTGTATCCAGATTAATTAGATTTTGAATTTTTTCTTGTTCGAATTTATACCTGCAATATCTGATGGTCATTTGTTTTTTGTTTTTATCCATTTATTTAGAAGTTCATAATAATTCGTATCTTTTCGGTAATACAGTGGTACATAAGTCAACATAAACATCAGTATCCAACTTTATTTATTAATTAATAATTTTATAGAAAATTATGTACATACATACACACACACACACACACACACACACACACACACACACACACACACACACACACACACACACACACACACACACACACACACACACACACATATATATTCTGTTAATATAAACTAAATGTGATGTCGTAATCCCACAGTTTATTCAGCCAATATTATGCTGACATTTTAGAGAACCAAATCTGTTTGTTGGTAATATTTATAACAGTTTTAACGTTTCTGACTAAAATACCTCATGGGTATTGTATACTTGATTTCCCTTTTCTTTTTGTTATCGTCCTACTTTGTAACAAGTATGTTCTTTTATTCTTAGCATGTATACCGAAAGTAAGTGATGATATTTCTTTTCCAGAGAAATATTTTTTAATTATTTGTGATAATTGAATTTTTGAATCTATTTAATCGATTTCTTAGACATTTCTTTTTTTCTTCTCTTTTCTTCTATAACTCGAATAGAATTATTGGGCTTATCTTTCACATTTCAGTTACATTACAGAACTGAGCATGTATAATTATGCAGTAAGATATCTGTGAATTAGAAGTAATTTAGCTTCAAAATTCTACTTATGTGTCTTGTAAACATAACATGTGTGCCTGGAAACACTCATAGTAGTTATTATTACCAACTATTTTGATTTATAATAAAGTAGACTTATATATATATATATATATATATATATATATATATATATATATATATAAAAGGCGTTGAAAAATTAATCTTTTGTTATAAGAAATCTTAGCAAACGAGTGATGTATGAATGTATTGATGAGGTAACTTTTGTCATGGAATAAAAGTATCGACTAAATAAATTGTATAAGTTCTCGACAACAATTCCAATCCATATACGAAATAAAGTAACAGTTATTATTCCTATTTCTGTACTCACTTTAGTTCATTCATATCATTAATATCGGTCATGCGTAAAGTTGACGATCATAGCTAGTGATGAATGCCGCGAGGATGTGATCAAAGTTCGCAATTAAAGACTCCTACCTATAGTGTTTGTTAGATGAAATTAATTATTCTCCAAGATTTTATACCATTTATTACTATACAGAATATATTCACCACTGTAATTTGTTTTGTTAGTACGTCATTATTTCCTTTATGTTATTTTACTGAAAAGAAAAGTTTTGTTCATGTAGATATACCCTAAACTATCATCTTTGTCTTATTAAATTGACGAATTAATATTCTTTTCAAATTTGAAAGTTTGAATCTTCTTCTGTGTTCTACTTTTTCAAAATTGTTCATTACTTTGTAGACAAATGTTGACGAGTAGCGAGAAAAAAAAAAAATTTAATACAAATATACGATTACCAAAATATCACTGTCTAAAATTTTTCTGTAATGTGAAGGGAAGCAACGTGACATAAATTAATAAATTACATGTATGACGAACGAAAAATCTATTCAACGTACAGCATGTGGATATACATAATCATACATGGCTCGTTTATATAAATTGTGAAAAATTTTCATTGAAATTCTTTCACAACTCTTTCATGGTCAAAACTTTCATATACCTATAGTACACATAGCGATTATGAGGAAAGTGGTTTTCCTGGTGGTAAGGCAGTTCGTTTTTTTCTTTAAACTGACGCCCTATCTACTGATATCTTATATGTCTATGCCTGATATTTGCAGACGACGTAGCAGTATTGGCGTAGCTGTTGATATCAGTCATAGACATATAAGATATCACTAAATAGGTCGTCAGTTTAAAGAAAGAACCTAACTGGCTTACTAACAGGAAAACCACTTTCCTCAGAATCGCTCTGTATATCATATATATATATATATATATATATATATATATATATATATATATATATATATATATATATATATATACGGAGCGATTCTCTGCAAAGTATCGCGCCCAAAAGGTAGGCAAGCGCAAAGACGCCTGCATCGAGCAGGTCCAACATCGACGATTGGGTTTCATTTCCCACGTAGCCAAAGGGCACGCGATATGCGAAATAAAAAACATTCGCTTGACGTTCGGGTTGCCTGTATCCCGGCAAGGCGCGTTACTTTCCAGAGAATCACTCTGTCGATATTAGGGTGGCCCAAAAAAAACGAATATTTTTTTTTTCGAGTCTTGCGAAAATATGTTAGTTGATGATGTTTTTAAAGGCCCCCTCCAAAGCGCAGCTCAAAAAAGAATTTTTAAGAGGTCGCCCAAGATTTTTAAAGATTTCCACAATCGTCGAAAATCGATTTTTTTTTTCTCGTTATTTCGCTATTTTCTACTATACAAATGATTAGGATCCTGAAATTCTCAACTCGATATTCTGATATTTAAAGGTCGCTCAAGATTTGTTTAAGTTCCCAAGTAGAGTACCTTAGACCTTTTCGAGCGACTTCTGAACACGTATATATTAATAATTGATCTTTGTTGTTTCTAAAATTGATAAAAATATCATAAAAATTGTTACTATCGAAAATTAAATAAGTTTAAGAAACATAAAAATTATAAATTTTTTTGTCAATTACATTTTAATAGTGAAAATGGTCTCGAAATTTTTTTTTTGCATCTCTCTAGCCCTAATTCTATTCTTTAGTATGTCAAATTCTAGAAAAAAAATAAAAAGATCGCCAATATTCATGTTCAGAAGTCGCTCGAAAAGGTCTAAGGTACTCCACTTGGAAACTTAAACAAATCTTGAGCGACCTTTAAATATCAGAATATCGACTTGAAAATTTCAGGATCCTAATCATTTGTATAGTAGACATTAGCGAAATAACGAGAAAAAAAAAATCGATTTTCGACGATTGTGGAAATTTTTAGAAATCTTGAGCGATCGCTTAAAAATTCTTTTTTGAGCTGTGCTTTGGAGGGGGCTCTTAAAACATAATCAACTAACATATTTTCGTGAGAGACTCGAAAAAAAAAATATCCGTTTTTTTGGGCCACCTTAGTACATATATACTATACTATATTAGACCGGTTTTTTTTTAACTTTTTTTTTTTTCTTTTACCTCGTACAGCCTTGGAAAAGTGAGTTTTTGGTGTAAAACGTAGCCTCGTGGAACCGGAGCCCGGTAGCTCAATTTCAAAAGGTGGCGCATACGGTCTAAGTTTTTCCCATCCGATTAACACAAGATTCTTGCTACACCAACACTATAATCGAAATATCTTGAAAACTATGCAAGTTAGGCAGCTGTTTTTTTTAAATTGAATTCGCTACAAAAAAGGTTTGATCTATGTTAGATGTAAAAATTGAAAAAAAAAATTATGGAAAATTTATTCATTAAATATAGCTCAAGTTTAAGCGTCCGTAACGAGTACAAGATCAATTTCTAGCTCGAACATAGATCAGACCTTTTTCACAGAGAATTCAATTATCTACAAGATGAAACCAGAAACAGCTGCCTAACTTGCATAGTTTTCGAGATATTTCGAGTATAGTGTTTGTGTAGCAAGAATTTTGTGTTAATCAAATGGGAAAAATTTAGACCGTATGCACCACCTTTTAAAATTGAGCTACCGGGTTCCGGTTACACGAGGATTTGTTTTACACCCGAAACTCACTTTTCGAAGGGTGTACGAGGTAAAAAAAAAAACAGTCAAATATATATATATTATAAATACATATATATAATTACAATATATTAGAGTGATCCTCATTTTGGTCACTTTAGAATTTTGATTTCTTCGCCCTCTAGAAGGGTTCCAAATAATTGAAAAAAAATATCCTCAAAATTTGAACTCTTTATCTCAATATTAACACATGCCGCAAAGCTTCTGAACGTTTCCGTCTGATTAACTCGGCGTGTTCATTGAACTTTATTCATAATTTTGCCGTACCGTCAATAAGTACGGAAAATATCTAATTCCTGTAGGAATCTTTTCAGGAAGCCTTACATTATTTTATCAAATTTAGAAAAATTCAAATTCAAAATGGCGAATATTTGATATTATTGATATTTTTAATATTTCACAGCGCCGTTTCGGATCCACCATTTCGAATTTTGAATTTCTCCAAATTTGATAAAGTAATATAGGGATTTCTGAAGAGATTCTTACAGGATTTAGATTTTTTTCGTACTTATTGATGGCGCGGCAAAATTATGAATAAAGTTCAGTGAAAATGCCGAGTTAATCAGACGCAAAACTTCAGAAGCTTTGTATTGAGATTAAAAGTTCAAATTTTTAGACTATTTTTTTTTTAATTATTTCGTACCCTTCTAGGGGGCGAAGACATAAAAATTCGAAAGTGACCAAAATAAGGACCACTCTAATATATATATATATACATATTATATATATATCTATTTATAGATAAATAAAGGCAATGAAGACGAATTTTACTGGTAAAAATGTGTTGTTTACCATTATACTAAAATTATGTTCCCATATCATTCCCTCCCCGCATCCAATAACTAAATACCTACGTAGTAACATATATCGGTATAATATAACATATGTATATTAATTTTTTTATGTTACTGAAATACCAGACAAACGAAAATTATTTTTCGCATAGGTCAAATTCGTATGTACTTATGCTAGACCGTATTCGGCTGCCTAAAAAATATTTAAATTTATTGCTTATGATTAAACCTAATAGATTACAAACGTAATATTATGCTCAATATAACGGTTGAGATTGATAAAAAAAAAATTGGTTTTTGCAGGTTGTTTTTTTTTTTTAATGCGGGTATTTCATCACCGCGTCTAACATTGTTTTGTTGATTAATAAAGTTACCCCTCTACAACCAACCATGAAATATACCCATAACAATATTATCATGAATTATACAATCAATTAATAATACTGTCATTAATTATTCAGCTTTATAACAATAATCTATCAACTTGCGATCAGTATTTGATCTAGATATAGTTCCGCGATAACGAAAATTTTAGCTTGAGGGGAAAAAGAAAGTTGAGAATAATCTACCCAAAGTAAGCATCACATGTAATTTAACGTTTTTAAGTAATGTAGCTCGTACGTAAGGTGAAAGACGAGCTAGTATAGTCCGCTTTGGCGTTAATACGAGACACATTATTGAAGATTGATTTAAAAAAAATTGGTAAAGTTCGAAAAAGAATTATTTCAAAGGGGAAATTTCACGCTTCAAAACGTCCATTACGAAAATTTTGTGGGATTTTTTTTTGTTCTTTTTTTTTCAAACCTGATCGTAATGAATTGTGAAGAAACCTTCTTAAAGTGAAACTTTGAACTCTGAAATGCTTTTTTGTTCCCTTCATTTTTAACGAATTTTCATGGAGTTATAAAATGTTGAAAAAAAAGTTTTAAGCGGAGCGTTAATTCTATTGCTGAATGTATAGTATAATTCTGAAAAGTTCTATAGAAATCAGAGTAACTACTAATGTACACTAAGCGTGATTGATTCTGAGCCGGATGTGTTTGACAATTGAAGAAACAGCCCATCCATGCTCTGAATTTTTGTCCGGCTCAGAATCAATGTCATTATGTGTATATTTGAATATTTTCAGACGCACTAAAAAACTATTTGAATGAATTGATAAAATACCAATACGATATCAATTATTGAATTCAGGTGAAATGCACTTTGAAAATATTTCATCGAAAAGATTGAGTCGCAAATAAAAATATAATTCATCAAAGCATTTCAAATACATATTTATATCTCTTAAAACATATTTTTAATTACCTAATTTATTGGTCAGCGATAACAACTCCAAGGAGTTTGTGAAAATCGTGGTGTTAATTAAATGCAACTTATATTTTATTCAGTAAAATACATCTCGTTTTTATATTATGTTAAAAAGCAGAGTTACACCCACTCAATATTGGCTGCACCTACATTTGGTTTTAATTTTTTTTTCTCAATAATTACAAACTCGAATTGAATTATGTTATTAATATGACAATTAAACGAAGGAAGAATATAATATAAACAATACTTGATGATCTCTTGGGCGGAATCAACAAAAACATGTTTAAACATTTTATCAAGCACAATGAGCATTCTCAGGACAATGAAATATAATAAATAAAACGCTATTTACATTGAGTATTAAAATCGGCCACGTGTTTATTTGCATACACGTTGGTATTAATCAGTTGGAGCAAATTATCGGTTCGTTTACGTAATCCTAAAATAAAGAATCGGTCTTTGATCCCCACAATATTCCACAATATTATTTCATCTAACTGTTTTTCCGTATTGTAAATTCAAGGTGAAAGAAACCATGAGACCGAATTATGGTGCGATTTAACCTTTTGGAATTAACTAGCTCTGGCTAGCCTTTTTCTTCTTTTTTCCTCTTAACTCATACAGAATGGTTACAAATTCAAGTGCTTCGACAAAGGTTCACATCGGACAAGGGTGTATACTTTTCTTTCTTTCTTTCATGAAATTTGTGGGATAATTACACGAGAACAGTCATCAGTTTACAATATTGTAAACCGCTGAATGCATTCAAACAATATGACTGTGAGGAAATTTATCTACAATTATATACCTTAGATAACAGACCGGGAGATAGTGACTGAAAAATGGAAACCATTTCTTATAGGTATGGCATAACTTCAAAAGTTTAATATCATAATAAATACAACGAAAATGCTGACGTGGTAACGGACTGAAGCTAAGGATATCACACGATTTTTGACCCAAAGATTCTTGCATTTTTCAAAAGTTAATAGAAAAATAAAATAAAAAGATATGTCGTCCCGATCGAGTTTTCTGCAAAAGTATTTTTTACATGATTTTTTCTCTCGACCAGTTATTTTAAAATAGCTGCTAATGAAAATTACCATGCCCATATACCGTTTCGATGGGCTTGAATAGCCGCCCTATTATGGCGTAAAGATGTGGAATTTGGGATGAGTGTAAAACAATTTTCCACAGTATGGCATTTCGATTTTTTCAAAGTCCATGATACAACATGACCGTTAATATACATTGGTATTAGCCATACTTATGGTGAAGTGCAACTCCATCTGTGAAAAATGATTCCCATTTTTTTGTCGCTATATCCCGGTTCATAAGTTCTTTGTTACACGGACACATTCTGGATATGTAATCAAAGCCGTGTTACTGAGTACTAAATCCACATTTCGAGATGTATACATTCTTATTGGATCCAATGTATCAGAAATTTATGAATATCACAGATCAACTGTAGCAGTGCACATATTGGCAGAGTATAGTATGAAAGGAAGAACAATTTTGCCATGTGAAGCTGAGGTATATACTAAACAAGTTTAACAATGGGGAAGGCTATTTGGTAAATACGTATAATCAAGTATTGGATTCTTACATGTAAATTATTCATACCCGAGCCATTTTATCATCATATCTTTAAATTATTAATCAAAAGGTATGTTAAATGTTTCTTAATTCGTTGTGAAAGAATAAAGAAAAAAAAGAAGGAAAAAAAAGAAACAACTGGATTTTTGGTCGCTTGACAATTTCAATCCGACGAAAATCTAGCTAACACAAAGTTTAAAGAAGTTCTCATCACGAAATCTTCGTTCGATTATATTATTGACATTTTCGTCACGGAGTCGATAATTATTAACCATTTCTATCAGTCCTATCCACACCTTAGAACTATTACCAACAATACCAAGACATTTGTGACCAGGAGCTATCGATACGACTTTATTATTTAGATTTACTCTTTCTTTTCGTTACTATGTACAGTTTATTTGACTTGTAAACGATAGCAAATCTACGCATGTACGCAATGCCCAATATGGTATTTATACACTTGTAATAGCTATCAAGAACTATGTGTCAACATTTCTTAGAAAAATGAAATAATTTGGTTCACAGCATGTTATGTAAATTTACAGCTTGCGTTATGGTGATTCATATTATAGTTTAACATCGCTAAAACAGGTATAAAGAACAATTATTTTACAGCAAATACGTTTGGCAGTGATATTCAAATCTGTAACTCAAATCTATGATAGTAAAAGTTCAGGGGTTCCTTTGGCTATTTATTAAACAAACAGATGAATTTAGTATTTTTAATTCTGTCCAGAAATCACTAGATCTTTCATCGATTACTTTTTAACGTCTTAAAGCAAAGAGCACAAAATATTTGACCATATCTAAAGTATTTCAATGAACACCATGAATCATCTGGTGTGTTTGAATTCATGTACCATATAACTGATGAAAGTCGTAACTTATCAACAATGCCACC
The DNA here is from genome assembly GCA_963978835.1 of Tenthredo scrophulariae. Lineage (NCBI taxonomy): Eukaryota > Metazoa > Arthropoda > Insecta > Hymenoptera > Tenthredinidae > Tenthredo > Tenthredo scrophulariae. Next base: position 14,133,299 of record OZ022232.1, read on the forward strand.
GTCTAACATTATTGTTATGAAAGAAAACTCATATTTCCACAGTCATACATAACAAGAGTAAGGTGATAGTATTGCTGTTGTAATTAATGCTGAAAGATATAGAGAATCTATCACCAACGACGAGCACAAATCGAGTTATTGTTCAGTCGTGCATTTACTTTCGTACATTAACACAAATGAAATAAATAATTTGTGGCTAAGCTACAATAATCTACAATTCAGCCTATACCGTTCCAATACAAACAAGCGAGTTATTCTTGCGGTAGTATTGTAGCGACAGAATACTTGAGCAATTTGTTGGGTAGACTTGCGATTTGTCTGGACCAGATTGTGAATTTGCGTTGTCCCTGTAATATCATCATTTATTTAATTAGAGAAGCATCATAACACTATTGGATATTATTATAACTCAATATTTGCAAATGATCTTCATAACTCTTGGCGTCATTCAATTTCACACATACCCGTTACTAGTATTGATGTGTTGTTGAGTGGACCAAAGCCGTACCGCTCCGTCTATACTAGCACTGGCAATATACTGACCATCGGAACTCCAGTCCAGGTTCATTACAGTATCTTGATGACCCTTAAGCTCGATCAGTTGTGTGTTAGTTGCCAAATCCCATATTGAAACAATCTTGTCGTCACCTGTTAAACAGCAGCAAGCCTTGAAAATGATTTTTAATACAATTATGATGATAGAGAAATTACCGTTATGTAACGGGACATTAGTGGCTGTCATAGATGATATTTGGCACTACATACAGACTTTCCTATTACAAATTGTGATTCATAGACAAAAGTTATGAGGTTTCAAATTGGACAATTGCATAAAACCCGAGTTCTCCCTGCTACCGGTGTTCAATTTTATGCTTTCAACTTTCGAAGCCAGTGATATTCAGTAAAGTCATGAATATATATTTGAAGTGCATTGGCACCGTTCACTGAATGCACGTACACCTCGCGTTCTCCTTGGTGGCACAAGATAAGCCAAACCTACATTTTCAGGATGCTGTAACATCCTCATCCCCACAAACCAACCATGAGTAGTTCTAATTAGAAAATATGCCAGTAAATGCACCGTACAAACAATATTCTCCTGGTAATGAGATGATTATCAAACGATCTCCAACATATTATAGTGATTTGAACTAAATAGTAACTTCTCGTTCAGGACCCTTTCATTTCTGTAATTTGAATCTTTGTCACTTGTTTTTTTATCTGAATTCGCTCATCACACTTTATTTCGTCAGCACATTAATGAGTAGCAGCGTCATACCGAAATGGCAAAACCAAGCCAGGCAGAGAAACCTACTATTCTATTCAAACATAATTTTCAAAGATTAGTTATGTATATCAAGCTCCAAATTGTAACTTGTTTTTTGCACAAAGTATGAAGACTTGTATTGGTCCAGTTTATACTATTATCCTCAATTTTATCATTAATTATTTATAGAACATACAAGTAAATCAAGAATTGGATCAAATATCAACTCACCAGCAGCGGCTAAATATTTTCCATCTGGACTGAAGGCAAGACTGTAAATTGTCGATTGGGCTCCAACGTAAACCCGGACTAAGCTACCGTCGTCCTTGCTCCAAAGTCTGACGGTTTTATCTGCAGAACCAGTCGCCAGATAGCGAGCATTGGGATGAAACCTAACACACTGAAGGAAATTATTGTACAAAGAGTAGTTATTTCTAATCAGTTAAAAGTTGTTTGTATTGAGAAGTACGAAAAATGAATACAAAAAAATAACAACTTACATTAACATCTTGAAAATGGCCGGCGAATATTCTAAGGGGGAAAGTTCTATCCAGAGACCAGAGTTTGGCGGTACGGTCGTGCGAACCGGTTGCTACATACAAATTAAATACGCTGGTATCCATACACCATATGGGGTAATTATGCCCACTGAAATATGAGAATTAATCTATGACAATATACGGATGAAAAGTATTGCGTCGTTTTTAATTCAAATATTGTCAAAATAGGTTTCAAGATAAGGAGATTCTAATGGTATCGTAGTAAAATACTATATACTTGTATATAGCTGCACATGAATAATCGCTCAGTCGCCACGCCCTCATATCTTTGTCACTTGATACAGATAGAAGAATGTCAGCTTCGGGAATGAATTTCAAATCATGCACCACGTCCGTATGACCTCTCATCACAACGGCCCCCGCTTCGTCCCTTTAAAAATGTCAAAATACACCTTGAATAACAAATTTGAGTGATAACTTACTACAGAAAATACAACACACTTTAATGGGATGTAATTTCAATTGGAAAACAGATGATCAACAATTTATTGCTGATTTTAGCCAACTTACATGTGATCATCGCTCTGTAAACTTCTACTGGTCGACGGATTGTCACAAGCAAAAGATAACGGCGATGCTTTAAGTCTTGGCCTTGTGAGTACCGTGTCTCCTATACCCCACAGTCTTATCTCTGAAGTGCTGAAGCCCGCTGCTAGTCTGTCTATATTAGCGGCAACTGAGCCACAGCTAGCGCTGAAGATGTTGGAAAATTTCATGTTGAATACAAATTGAGAAAATAATAACATCAGGAGTTGATAGTCCAGGGAGACTATTCTCGAAACGGCGGATCGACTTCGTATACGTTTGCTTCGCACACGGCGGAGAGTCGTATACGATAGGTATAATCACACGAGTTGGTGACTGATGGCAAATAGAGGCAGAGCATTTATCGTATACGACTCTCAGCAGTGTGCGGGGCAAACGTATACGAAGTTGATCCACCGTTTCGAGAATGGTCTCCCTGGGTGGTCTATTTTCAATGTTTAAATTAGGAAATAGTCATCAATGGATTATAGATACTTAACGAATCATTGAACTCATGTCAACTTACTTTTCATTGGCATTATTAACAGTGTAGACTCTCAGTGGTTGGTGAACATTACTACGAATCAATCGAATAGCTTCTTGCAGTTCGCGCATTTCACGATCCACACCGGTACCAGAGGGCTGCTCTACGTGGCCATTGATCACCGATTCCCCTCTTGGTACACGATCTCTGCTTTCGTCTTCGTCCGGGTGTATTTCTGCTAGCTTTTTGATAATTGTCACATGTGTGTTTATTACCTGAATAACAAATTTTTCAGTTTTAAAAAAGCCGGATAGTAAACGAACGGATTTTTATGAAACAGCCAACGATTGTAATGCTTTGGCAATAATTACCTGCATTAGGATGACGTGTCCTTGCTTGGCAAGAAACTTTTGAAGACATAAATGAGCATCGTCGGACATATCAACTTTATATTTTCTAGTTCTGAACGCATTGACCAGTGGCCTGAGTTCAATATCTTGAATAGAGAATACGCTCGATAGTTCTTCTAAAAAATCTCTTTCTGTATCAGAGACAAAGTCGTTTTGGTACATTTTCAAAAATTGAACAGCTGCCTGCCTGTTACCACCATGCAACATCTCCAGATACAAATGACAAAAAATTGGATACAGTACTCCTCGTAGTTCACATCTCAGCTTATCGTTAGCTATCGTATGAACCCATACTTTCAATCTGTGAAAATAGTATATGCTTATTCTGACAATCTTTGATGTAATATTTAAACACGCAAAAAAGTATTTCCAACATAATTTAAGGAGCGTGTGATAATGCCATGGCCAGTAAAATCATCAAGGCATGTACAACATACACATGGAGTTTGATATCTTCTAAACCATGACGATTCAGTCAGGAGCCTATTCATAAAAGGAATGTACCATGTATCATATGTACATGTACATATGTAACATATAGTATGTTTCTTTTACTACAAGTTTTGTACAGTCTCTGGTGCACAATGTGTTCATTTTTCCACATCGTTTGTTTGTAGTTTGCATGTGCAGCGTCAGGTTCTTTACTGAACATTACTGATAAATACATATAAACGGAGGGTTAAAATGAATTTCAATATTGAAGTAAAATCGGGTGATATGAAAAGATCAGTAAGCGAAACAGGCGGTATCGAGCCATAACGTTGGATATAGAGCAGTTTGAAAAACAAAAAGATATTATGATACGAGGAGAGGTCTCAATCAATCTGTACCCTGACTCAACTAGATTGATCGAGACCTCTCCTAACAAGAAGATATTAATTCACTGTGGTGTATTTATTAAAAAATAAACAAGCTCCTTCAGTTTTCACACGACTTTTTATCCAGTCAAATGTATAGGAAATTTATGTAGTTTGGGGAACAAAGAGAAGATAAAATATTATGGAAAACGGTTTAATCATACATCCAGCATACATAATTGAATTTATTTATTGCTCATACGTACTTGTGATATGCCTGATCAGCAACTCCAGCATCGTTAGTAATAGCGCTAAATACAATCGAATTATCTCGCGAAGTACCGCACTCGACAGTTGCGCTTAATGTCATCTCTTCACTGGACAGACACCCCGATCGTTCAGATTTTCGAAAAACGTCACTCTCCTGTGAGTTAATATCGCGGTAAACATTGCGAGAGGTTATGTTATCTTGTGTTGTGTTGTGTTATGTTATGTTATGTTATGTTATGTTATGTTATGTTATGTTATGGATCGGACAAGGTTAATCCGCTTTCTAATGGATTGATAGAAAAAGTTAACCCCCATCGCACGTACCTGATAGTGTCGCCGTTTCAAGTAGGATTCGACAGTAGCGTTGATTATGTCAATTTTCGATCGTTTCATCTTCATTTAAGCCTGAAAGTATGGATTTTTGCGTATTTTTGAAATACGCCGATCGTCAACTGGATCGAGGCTTGACGCCATCACATTATCACAATACATACTGAAAAGCACTGCAAAGTGAAAAGCACGCTGCCGTCGGTCGTCGGCGACCAATCAAACCTCGATTCTCACCGTCAGTTATTTTATAACGATATTTCATTGGCGCATGTATATCAGCAAGTACTTCCGTTACCCAGACTTCCGTTCCTGGTACATTTGACACGAACAGCTGATCGACAACTCGTACAGGTGTTGTTCTCGTTCCTTTGAAAATACGACTGTGCAACGATAAAGAATAAATCATATGTCTATTGTTAATTTCAATATGGATTCTCAGTCGTTACAGATTGACAACAATGAAACTGTCGCGACTTTCTCTACCTCGAGGAGAAACAGCGTTAAAATAAACAATCCGCAAGGTTAGAATGACGTTCGACATATTTATATTATTTTAACGTTCAAATAAAACCCGACATCTAATTTGCATTTTCTGCTTTATAACATCTGCCTTATTCTTTTCTTAAAATCGCGAAAATTGAAAACACCAGTCCCTTAACTTGTATGAATAGTTTATCGTCTAGTATTTTCCAATACTAAAAACAAAAATATTTGAGTACAGAAACACAAGCAATTATGAATTGTCCGAGACGTACACAGGGCGATGGTATGGAGAATATAGCCAATGACAAGGTAGAAAGAAAACAGGCGAAAGTCAGGCTGGGAGATACTCTGATTTATCACCCTACTAATTTGAAACAATCGAATTCTACACCCCCAGTAACGCCTGTGGGAATGATAGTGAATCTTACACCTAAGAGCATTTCACAAGTGAAGAAGGAAAAGCATATATTGAGTTCGTTGAAATCAAAAGAACCAAAATTTGTACCGTACGAACCCTACAAGGCAGCTGTTAATCCCATTATTCCATATCAAAAAAAGACCAGGAAAGGTCCAAAGAATAACTTGGATATAAATGTTATGGTTTCTCAAATGGCTATGCTGAAGGCAAACGATGCTGAGAAGAGAAATCAAGCTAAAAATAGAGGTGCAGAAAGTACCAGTGAGAGTATCGTCACAGACGCCGCAGAGATAGAAAGGAAGGCGTATGAAACTGAGATTCAGAAGCTTAAAGAGGAAAATTCTCAGCTTGAAAGTCAGCTGAAATTTCAAGCCCAGGTAATAAGACTTTAAAATTTAATGTTTCGGGTCGAAAGTGGAATTTGATTAATGCGCAGGTCAATGGAGAGCTTAAAAATCTACTGGTCGCAGCTGTGGGGGAGGATCTTGAAACTAAGGTCCATCTGTTGACTGAGGATAAGCTGCAGCTGGCTCGTGCTCTGCTAAACTCTGCACAACACCTCAATACCCATCAAGAGCAAACAGAATGGCTTGCTGGTCAGTGCGAAGTTTGGAGAAGCAAATTTTTGGCTAGCAGGTACTGGCGATAATGATATTTCAATGCCTGTAGCGGCGGAGGATGGCATCCACTTATTATCAAGAGAATAACTTGAAGATTAATAAAATTCGTCACTTGGTTGAACGATCTTTCAGCCTAATGGTAGAGGAACTTGCTCGATGGAAAGCAGCCCTTTGTCAGCGAACAACAGATCTTCAAGAGACGATAAAGAGACTGTTAGAAGAACGGAGCAAAGTGAGAGATACCACTCTCAGAACATATAGGTACTATTCCATTGTTCGATGCCATACTGTAGGAGATTCCAAACTCTTGATTGTGGCCTTGAAAATTCGGTGAATTCAATTTGTAGTATTTTTTTCCACGCCTGAGATAGTCAAGGATAAAAATGTGCATTTTCAGGATTTTTTGTGATCCTTGACAACTTTAGTCATCCGCAGACTGGGCTGCGTTATATGACTTTTAATTCATAAAATTCTACAAGGCAATAGGAGTGAGAATCTTTCATACTTTGAGGAAGCTAGTAGCTTTCTTTAAAATTTCGCATCAATAATTTTTCCAAGACAACAGACCGTCTCGTTTCCATCTTCTGTAACAAGTCCGAAAAATTCAAAACATGAGAGAAGCGATGAACAAAGTCTGATAACCGAGAACTTCATCAGTATAAATATTTTAATAGTATATTGTGTACCAAGGAGGCAAAATAGGTCTTTTAACGCTCGGCATAAGAGACCTTTGCCTCCATGGAGCACACGATATTTTATACAACAAAAGCATGTCTTACAAGTTAGCGCTCGATCCGGTACACAAAGTGGACAGACTACATACACGCGTAGCAACGCATAACAACGCGTACGTCAGAGAGATTCATTTTGCTCCTGGGAGCTAAAAGTCAACTCTGCACATGCACACTCGCGTATCCGCTCAGCTGTCACTAAAACGCCTACTTTGTGTACCGAAATCGAGCATAAGAAAACGCGTAAAATATGCTTGCGTTGTACAAATGCATTTTTAATATTCCACAAAAGTATGTAAGCTCCATATTGAAGAAATTAATGAAAGCAGCCTTGTTTTCTTAAATATTTTATCTTTAGGACCCTGAGTTTACTTCGGGAAAACTTTGACTCTGTTGGAACAGTGTCAAATCGTAGACACGAGTTGCCCAGTACAAATATTGTCGATTTAACCGATGGCTCGTGTCAACTTGCTGAAATTCTTAAGATACAGCTGCTTGGTGGTATGGACAAGATAAATCTCAGAAAAGAAATAAACATTGTTGGTTTAGAGATGAAAACTATTGCCGAAAAAAATGCCGAACAGGTGAGTTTGTTGACCATCTCCACTGTGGGCTTTGATGTATACATACCTATGTATATTGTGTTGAAAAAATGATGGAGACATGAATTTTTTTGTAAATTTCATTTTGTATCGTATTCAAAGCAGCCGGCAGGAAGGATTATTGCATAATTCATTAATTTTAGCTGTTGATGAGCCCGAATTTATTATTATCTGGAAGACAGGATGTAGCCTGTAGCGCAGTTATGGGTGCTGCAGTAGCGGTGGGAGGTCAACTATTTCTCCCGTCGCGATCTAGCTGCCCGAATATAGCTTGCTGCCCACACTGCAGCGGGGAGATAAAACAAATCTGAAATATTCAGGGACAGAAGGGCATTCCTAACATTGATCCATAAATTACGTGCTTCCACCTCATGTGAGTGATTTAATCATCATCACAATCTCCCTAAATTATTTTTCCCATATTAAACTAATAGTTTTTGTCTGTCTTTAACTGACTAAATGATTACTCTGCAAGTATCCGACAAAAACCTACCGTAACATAGTAAATAGTGAAAGCATTTTAGCGCAACAAAGAACGCGAAGGTGTTTGATGATTAATTTTTGTCAGCCATCGTCAAATTTATGCAATTTGTTATAATAAATTGGGATTGTGGAATAAACTACTGCCTGGAATGACGAAATCACATCATTTTAATTGCTTGGATCATGAACTGATAACGGATATTCAAGTTTCAATGATATGTACCAGACTCTGGTAAATTTATATTTTTATATGAAGTGTATTTAAGGAAATATTCGATCCTGTATTGAGTACTGTGGCATAAAGCAACTCTCAATGTCGTATTATATTGAGTTATTCCGAGTGTAAATTTCACCAGCACTGGCACGTTAACTAGAAAAGAAGTTAATTAGTTCAAAATCATAAATGTCATAGCTTATTCTGTATATCTAGTGGCCAAAGATAATATGTGTCAAGAAGCTCAAGTCTTGAAGAGAGAGAGAGAGAGAGAGAGGAGTTCCTTTTCTTTTTCAACAGTTATATTTACTTTCTTCCTGTAATGGTATCGACGCACTCATCACAAGTATTACTGTTGAAACGTCAACTGTTAACCGAGTTATATCCAATCCTGGATAAATTCATGCATAATACCTTGACTCATGTTTATTTATATTAATTGTATCGAATTTTTATTCACGAATGGAAATGATTAATTAATGGAATTATATTATAATATAATATAATATAAAGGTGCTTTGTTACGGATGAATAAATAATTTAGATGAATAATAATTCAAATTTTTTTTATTGTAATCTATTTATCTAACTTCAATTAATTATTTACTGTAATCAATTCTTATATCTATTTCACCTTATTTTTACATCTTACAATCACGGCAGCATTTGATTTAATAATAATATAATAGGTAGTAGATGTGGGTATGTGGAAGCCTCAATCTCTAATCTCAAAGATTTTCAACTGAAATTAGATATATCTTTGAGTTGGCTTCTGATGTGAGAGGAAGAAAAAACACACTCATAAATTTTAACGGACCTTACGATAACGAGCGTATTTACAGTTCATAAAATATTTTTGAAATTCAATGTAATTCTGACAAACCAGATAATGTTACAATGTTGAATTCCTAGAAGCTTGTTTCAAACACACTATTCATCGCTGTTGTTACCAATACGTCTGAGCCAGCTATGCTGTGTTGCGATAACGATGATTTGCGATTTGAGCCTTCAATTACCTGAAATATAGTTGTCACATCCTCAATTTCTAGCTTTGTATATACTCTGGTATAGGGACTATTATAAAATAATAGAATTCTTCGTCAATTGCTACATGAGAATGAATCAATCTTACCTTTCCATGACTTAGAACAAGTGTTCTTTGGCAATAGCGAACTCTCTGAGTAGAGAGCACGATCACTGTGTACTCTGTAAACACATCTCTCAAAACTATTTCTATAGTTTTTTCCACGTCTGCTCCCAGGTCCATGATTGATTCTTCAATAACGATTATCTGGAATTCCAATGCGATAATTTTAATCCTATGAATTGCTGCATTTGGTGATAATATAGCGATATTCTAAATCTTTAATGGTCTTTCCAATTGGCGTACTTACTTTAATCGTTTTGCGAAGAATTACTCGAGCAAAATACATCAATTTACGTTCACCAATTGTGAAGCAATTGGTCGCATCGCTTTCTAATTTGTCTACAAGTTTTGAGACCTTTTCCCAAAGAAACACTCTTTGCAGAGCTACCATCAACTCTTTTTCTGATATCTCTCCCGTTGGATCCAGATTATATCTAGAATTCGAAAAGATTTACATTTATGATATCACAACAAATATGATTGGGAAATCAATTTATTCCAATCTTTCGTAGATTGCGATCACACCTATGATGCTACTTACTTTATACTGCCGTTAAAAAGCAACGGATCGCCTGGTATGAAAGTGATACACTGCCTAAGCTTGTTTGTTGGTATATCACTAATATTGGTATGTCCTATTGAAACCTTTCCTGATGTGATTTCAACAAATTTGTACAACGCAGACAATATTGAGATTTTGCTGTTTGTTTGCGAACCAATTAGAGCTGAAAATAAGAATCGGTCAAATAAGAAAAGGTGAAAAAATGGATATTTGATAGTATAATTGAGGTACTCAATAATTCATACGAACCAATACTTTCCCCAGATGCAACTTCGAAATTTATTATCTCCAAATCCGGATCAATGTCCGGGCCTATGCCCAGCATAACGTTATCAAACTTGATACTACCATCTATCGGCCAATTTGTAGGTAAACTGGCATTTCCTGGTCTTTCTTTTGGAATATTCTACAAGGGTAAGAGTATTTGGAAATAGAAAATACTAAACAGATTAGGCATATCAAATTTAGCATCCAGTTATTGATAAAACTTTACTCAACGAGATGAGTTACCAATTTTTCATTAAAACATAGTCATTTTCACCTCCATGTAAAAATCTAATCCAGTAATGGCCATTAAACTGGTATATGCACTGTTGTATGCTCCTGTTATATTGACAGTGCTAGCAATTAACTGCAATGTACATATTGTTGCTAGAATCATGAGCTCGAACCGATTGCTTATACGACTCAGGAGTACACAGATTAATATAACTGCGATTAAGGTCAATGCTGTAACATAATATATTTACTGTAAGTATTCCTTGATATGAGTTATGAATCTGAGATAAATCAATCCAAATGAAACTGAGGCACTATTTTCAATATTTATAAAAGCTTACATATGGATATTTAATTATTAGTTCACTTTTACTGGTAGTTTTGAACAAATTTTTTTTGTATCTGAAGATTAAATTCATCGAATATCATTGGATTGTCCTAAAGTTGCATCAATGTATAACATTTCCTCCAAACTTAAAAAAACTTTGAAGAACAATGCAATTTGTACCCCACAGCAACCACTTCATCCCCGGTGCAATCAATCTATGTAAGGTGAAGTCCATAAATCTCAAATAATTCTCAAGTATGTTTCAAAATATTAGTAATCAGCTATGAACAAACTGGGCTAATAGAATATTTCTTCACAGCATACCAGTGATTTGAAAAAAATTATTTACATGCTCTACGTATCCCTTCAAGAAAGGAAATACCGCCATTTTTGGTATTGAATTCAAAACTACTGTTCCAGATCACTATTCGATCAAAAGTTGATGATGAAAAAAAAATAAATAAAAACACCAGTATTAAAATCCTTCTTCTTCATATTTGTGTTCATTTACGAGCACTCGATATTATATTATAGCGTTCAATAAATTTTGCCAATACCTCCGAATAACTTGACTCTATATTCCATCCACAACTTAATCGAGTGTAACATGAAATTGTAGGTCGAATTGTGATCGCAGTACCTGTAAAACCTATAAATAAATATATACTGGTCAGATTATAAACCATGATACTTGAATAATCGCAAATTCCTATCACAATCACTGCTCACTTCTTTTTGAAATCTTTTTCCTTATAGTAAGCTTGAATAGTTGTGCGCCCTTCGATAGTATTCAGAGCATGATTATACATTGGTACGACAGAGTTGACTTTCGCCTCGTATAATCCTGTGAGTGCACCGCTGTAATTATAAACAGAAATACTCTGTACTAGTACTAGTCCATTTCTATTTAACAATTCGTTAAATTCTCAGAGCCAGTTTTTATGAAAAACTTTAACGAATTTGTGAGAGCGATGAGAATCTTTGGCAAGTTATTAATTACTGAATCTAACGCCAAGTTTTTATACATTATTTTATTTCATTTTTTCTTAACTTTTATGTAACTCACCGAATGTATATGTTGTATGAAATAACACTAATAATGAACAGTGCAATCGGTGTGAGTAGCCAAGGTGAAATGATTCCAAGTATTGCCGTACTGAATGTGCTAATTCCTATGTGCATCAGAATAGTAACTAGTGATCTTGGCAGTACAGAGTCGACTGAAAGTAATTATTAAGAAATGTTTATTCTGAGCTAACATTGAGTTTTGGGCTTTTTATGTGTAAGGTGAAATATTGATAATAGTCATTTTCGTTTTTTGTACGACATTTATAATATTTGATTGCATGTGAAATACCTTCGTATAAATTCAAACTGCATATGTTAAGGAGAACGGATATTGGTGTCATTGTAAAGAGAGACATTTGAGCAGTATAGAGACCATCGATCCATTGGTTGTGTAACTCCATTGCAGCTCTAAAAACAGCCTGTAAAGAATTATTGAGATGGCAATCATGGTTCTTGAAATTGATATCTCCCACGAATTATAATAGAATCAGTTTACTTGCCTTGTTGTAAAGAATCATTAAAATTAATCCAAATACTATGATCGAGCCAACCATTGCAGAAAATATAATAATAACATGTGTATTGTCGTCGATAGTTCTCTGAAATAGAATGGAAAGGAAGTGAGTGACACTTTCTAATTCCTAATATTTTAGGTAGATTATAGATTCCACGAAGCATAATATAAATCGTTGAAAATGTAGTATAAATTGTATTTCACCTCCGCTATATAGGTAAAAGTTAATGGTGCCACATCTATGAAAAATGCGCAAAACATGGAGAATATACATATTCCAATCGTCATACACCATCCGCCAGCATTTCGCACATATATTCCAAATTCCACAACTGGCTTTTGAGCATCTGTATTGAATTTGATTGGGAATTCGGAATTGAGTTCATGCTTCAATGGAACCGAATCTTCCTGTTGAAATAAAAAAAAAAAAAAAAACGAATTAGCCATTCAAGTTGCAATGCATTTGGATTGTTAGATCCAGGCTTTACCTCAAATTACAGTACAGTAGAGTTTGCAAATAAAATTCATTGAAATCCAGGTTCCTATAAGTAGGTATAACAGATTATACTCACAATATCATTAAGCATGCTATCCAAAGATGCATTTGTACTTGAACTACTTAATATCCCTCTTGGAGTAGCTACCATTAATAGTTGTGCTGAAGATGGATTTATGGGTTCTCCATCTCTGAGGAAATAAAATTATTCAAAATGCACAAAAATTGAGCGGCAATCTTTCTACAAGAATTCAATAACCGACGGAACGTTTGTTGCACTTCATACACCAATTGGCAACAATTATAATTAATCATGTACTATTATACAGATCTGAGGAGTAAATTTTGCTTAAAAATAAACGAATCAGAAGTCTTTTAAATCCTTCTCACCTGTAGTATTTTCGTTGATACTTCTTCATATATGATCGAATTAATCTAGTATATTCACTATCCCATTGAATAAGTTCTTCGTGGGTTCCCTGTTCGACAATTCGCCCCTCACGCATCACATAAATAGTGTCGCATCTGTTCAAAAACTGTAAATAAGAAGTAATCTCAAAGTATTGCACGACACGACTGTTGTCATTGGTTATCGCTACAAACACCAATAGTGACGTACCTGTATTTTTTCAGATACCATAATAACTGTCTTTCTTCCCATTGCTTCCAAGAAGCATTTTTCAAAAATTTGATTACTTTCATTCACGTCTATAATGTCAGCAAGGGGATTGTCCAGTATATTTATATCTCTTCGGGCGTACACTGCTCTAGCCAATGTGATTCTCTGCTTTTGAGCAACGCTAAGAGTCACTTCTGTAAGATCAGTATCATCTGAAGCTGGCAATAACGTCATATCCACGTTTAATAGGCATGAATGAATTGCCTTGTAATATCTGAAAGCATAGCATCTTGTTATTGCATAGTATTCGTCTGGAGGATTAAGTGAATGAATTGGAAATGAATATTAAACCGATTAATCCTATCGCTTTATTTAAATGAGGCATCCATTAGACTGGAACCATACTCGAAGCCATTCACTTGTCATTGCAGTTTTCATGAATTGAGAGCTTAAAACCTTTCTTCAGCGACCAGTTGCTAATAATTTGTTATACCTGTTTGAGTCGAACGTCTCTCCAAAGAGTATATTCTCTTTCAGTGTTCCATCGAGCAGCCATGGTGTCTCAGGAACGTACGCGCACGTCCCGTCCCTTGTTACATGGCCGCTAATGTGATTTAGATGTCCCATCAAAGCTAGAAGGAGCGAGCTCTTTCCAGAACCTGGTTGACCGCAAATTCCTATCAATTTCCCCTTTAAAATAAAACGGAATATGATCATTATTCAGAACAAAGGTGCAATAGGACATGACTAATTGACAATTATTGCCCACTAATTCCCTACATGCATTAACATATGCTACTCACTTTTGGTGCGTAAAAATTAATGTCAGTCAATGTCTCTCTGGCAGATAATACATTGAAACGAATTGGAACCCCATCGTGGCTCTCTAGGTAAAACCTGTACAGAGTTGTTTAAACACGCATGAAATATTTGGAATATTGGAATATAACTGGTGAAAATATAATATAAGTGTGAATTTAAGTATAATGATCTGTAAAATATGAAATTATCAGCTCACTGAGAAGTTCGTTTTCCCGGACTGTCAATGACTTGTTTATCCTGGACCCATTGGAAATTTCCTCGATTTATCGTGATTGCCAAACTTTTGTCTATCGGTTTGTCTGGGTATCTGTCCGCTTCTTTTAGTATCAAAACAGCCTTGTGGAAAATCAATGAATGTATGTTAATCCAGTCTTGTCATAGGTGTACCAGTGAACATTCTGCCTCACCTTCAATTTGTTGAGCGATGTCATGCCTCTAGATATGCTACTCATTGCCAGCCAACTACTTCGCACACACTGCTTCAGGTTGATCAACAAAATCACCAATATGATCATATACTGAAATTGATAAATAGCCAACTCAAATCAAAATTCTATAAAAACAACATAATATATAAACACATAACTAAACTGAGTTCAAATCCCTAACAGCTACTGATCCTGGGAATATGTAGAATAGCTTTGTTCAACTGCCTATCCATGCTTTTATTTCGGCCCCTTTGCCAAGGAAACACTAATGTGCACAGCATAAAGACAGAAAATCTTACATCTGCCGGTCTGACGTGCTTCACAGTGAGCAAAGCAGCCATAGTAGTAGTGCACACTGTTATTACGGGGATAAAGTGCACCATGCATAAACTCCAGCCCTCACTTAGTCCGCCGAGTCGCATCTCAACTAACTCTTTTCTTCTTGTTTCTGGATCAAATCAATTATATCAAGTATTGCTAATTAAGCATTGTATGATAATGAATGATTATGATGATGGTACATCGTTCGAATCCACACCTTCTATTTTGTTTCTAAAACAGCTGTCCCATAGTGTGACTTTGGCAAGGTATATGTTACTCACAAGCTCTTCGACCAGGGACATTCTCATCAACGAGTAATCCATTGTTTTAGTTGAAAAAACCGATGTTAAATATGCTGTAAGGATCTAGAAAATTATTTTATTAATGGATGCGCCAATTGCAGATGGAATATCAAAATATAATACCATCTTTTTTCTTCTTACATAATTATTAGTAATATATAGTCACAAGATGTAATTACCAAGCACATATAGAACAGGATTAATACAGCTATACCAACGAGAGCCCAATGTCCCATCAATTGCCATACGAAAAGTGAAATTAATGTTAAGATAATTGGTCCTGTGAAAAGCAATGGGCCATTCGTGATCAAATCATATAGAGTATCACTGTCTGGGACAAAGTATGTTATTGTCTGAAATAGAGTGAAAACATTTGTATCTAGGTACTATTAATGCTGTGCGGATACTGTAGTTGTTCGGGTAAGGTCGCGTATGGGAAAAATCTAGTATCTTCGGGTCGGGTTCCCGGATATCAGGGTCTCCCAGGAATACCAGGATCCCTGAGACATTCAGAAAACCCGAAAATGCCGGGATTTTCAAACGTTTCGTGTTTTATAACACCGGTCAAAGACTCACGATACTAAGAACATACATTTGATGATCTCCCAACCGATTTGAATTCACGACGAATTGCGGTATCATTGAATCAGATCAAAATCCAGCCGATAAATAACATTACATATGTGTGAATGATATAAATGTGACGATATACATTTTACTGAAAATTTTGATGTCCCTTAGACTGTTTGTAAAATTTTATAGATTTCAGGTTCCGTGAAGGTTTTGGGATCGCCAAAAGACTGGATCCGACACAAGCCTGTCCCGAACAACGCTAGGCATTATACAATCAGTTACTAAAAATCTTACGTAAATAATCTGTACATGAATAATAATCACCTGGTAAGCTGAAGCTGGATATCTTACTGAAGAGTGAATTAACTTCTTATACACCAATGCTAAACAGGCTGACCTTAAACGATTTGCTGTTCTACAAAAATATGAATAGTTATAAGTATTGAGATTTTATCGGGGAGACAGGTGATTCAATATCAATTGTTTATTTACTTTGAACTATGCGTAAGTTTTTTAAATATGAAATATATTTTGAGAAATTGTAATCGATTTTATTGAGTAGAAAAGTGCCTCTTTATTATGTGATCAAATTTGAGACTATTAGGGCCAATCAATTAGAATTATTAATATTATTTCTTTGCCTTTAGTTTGACATACAGAAGAACCCACCTAAGATTCATGGTAGAACTCCATGCAATCAAAAAGTATGATATTATTTCAGCGAGGATGAATAATATGATATTGCCAAAAATAAGGGCTTCATCTAGCATTAACTTGCGCCTGATGAAGGATGGCAGATTGTGACTAAGTTTACCATCGATTGACACTCTTATTTGTTTAATCAGCGTCTTGTTTATTTGATTCACTAATGGAGCTAGGGTTGTAGTCATTAACGAAGCATTGGCTGTGACTAGTGTTGTAGAATTCGATGGTTCGATTCCAGTGGGTGGAAAGTTATTACTTGGAGTACTCTCCGTACCATTAATTGTGCTATTATATATCATGTCTCTATTTTCTGTTGCAAAAATAATTTGTTGCAAAAGAAAAATCTGAAATATAAGAAAAGTATGATAATTTCAACATCATAAAACTATAAAAATAAAATATCGTTCATTTACCGAATAGTCCCAAATCACTTACTGGACTGAACAGCGAAATTAATGTACCCAGCATGTAGATCAGAGATGCCATAAGAACTCTTGTGCGCACAAATTTCCAAGCTATCCGAGGGACTGATGCTCCGGCTTGTCCACGTTCCACTACATGCGTATGCCATAATCCATCGAATCTACATGTATTGAATATTAATCTGTTTCTCCCGTTCAATGAAAAATCAATTTATTATGCCAGTAAAGTTGATGACCATAAATCATGCTCGGGTCATTTCTTTTAGTTCACATCTGCTTACCTGGGCCCATTCACTTGACATGAATCCTGCTCAGCAGCTGTGGGTAATGTCTTATTTCTCATCCCATTTTTGTAACCAGCGTATAAATACTCGTTTAACCAACTGAGCGACACGCTCGAAAACAAACCGATTTTGTCTAATGGTAATTCCGAACCTGGTGTTCTATAATAACAATATACAACTTGAATCGTTCATATGTAAAAAGGATTTTGTCTTCTGTTGTTGGAAGCTGCTATTTCAACTTCTAATTTAGAATTCAGATTTTGTTCATTCAGTCACATAATTAAATATAAGAAAAAGTATAATGGCTGAAGCTAAGGTGACATTAAGCAAATAGTTCCCGGAGGTGGTTTATACTTTGGAATAATACTCACGTTCTTCATTTCTTCAGTTTGAAGAAATGGGTGAAAATTTCGTATTATTATTGATATTTTTCGATGGACTGAGAAATTATTATATAATGAGATTGCTGAATCTTTATTACTGTATTATGCATACCTCCTAAATCTAACAGGTACCAGATTTATGAGTGCAGTAGCATATCGGGAGAGTCGATTGTGAGGAACATATGTAGAGCTGTACTTGGGAGTGTTATTAATTCTCGGAAGTGGTCTAGAAAGACTACCCGTGTCCAAGCTGTGAACATCAGGTCTTTGAATTACCCGAGTGAAATCATGAGTAC
Source organism: Tenthredo scrophulariae (assembly GCA_963978835.1). Classification (NCBI taxonomy): domain Eukaryota; kingdom Metazoa; phylum Arthropoda; class Insecta; order Hymenoptera; family Tenthredinidae; genus Tenthredo; species Tenthredo scrophulariae. The sequence continues at coordinate 14,151,261 of OZ022232.1, forward strand.
AAATATGTGCATCATATATGAACGCAATACCAAGTAATGTGGGTATTAATAACATTTTGCAGAAAAATGATACCCGGTTAACAAACATTCTCATTGATAAAGGATTAATCATTCATAATCTTCAAATGCACGTGTCAGATAAAACCGTGGAAACGTTTGCGAATTTCTATCCGAACGATTATTCGTGGGATAAAAGCTCAAAAATTGAGAAAATTATGAATCTGATCCTAGTTTGTGAAACAGATTAAAGATCATTTATATTATACCTTATTTATGCAACTTTCGAGATTAAAACAAAACATTATCATCTACTAATCGCTGTTTTATTATTAATTGATGAAAGTCACCTGGTTGTCATGCTCTCTGCTCCATCAAGACGATTATAGCTGTGATCAGGCGAGGAAGACATTGTGCGGAAGATTTGTTCAGGCTATTAATTCACAGCGCAGTTCTTTGTTCACAATAGTATGGAGTAGTTCGAATCATCTCTTCATTACTGTTATGCACGAGTATTCTCACACAGCACCCAAAGTTTGCATATTAACGACTGATGTAGGAGCATCAGAATGTAAGAATTTTTTTTTTAATATCACTTCGCATGAAGAGCAAAAAAAAAATGCAGAGATAACTCTTCACAGATTATTTTATATTCAAATCATTTTCTTCAAGAATGGCTACAGAATATTCTGGCAAAATCATACATTAACAAATTATTTTCAGACTTATTCAATGTAAAGTTATTATCATACAATTGCTAGGCTAGATGCGTTTTTATACATGTTACCATCTTCCGCCAGGAATTATGAATGCAGCTGAGACTGGCAGGCATCTCATCGTCAGCTGATAAGACAAACAGTTGACTTATAAGGAATGCCTACCAGATTCTATATATTAGCTATACTGATGATTCAGTGTGAAACGGCTTACAAGTTAATATCGTAGTTATTCGAAAAGAAGCAAACAAATTGACACATGCAATAATATTCGATAAAACTTTCGCATTTTACTTGAAAAGAAAAAACATACCAAACTATGCATTTTAAGTACGATATCCATAAGCCGTGGACACTATTATTCGATTTATCCCTGTACTAAAAAGATTGGGAGACGTATAATAGGGCTCATCAGTTTTAGTATATTTGTTATTGAAATAATTTTGATAATTTTTGAAATGAAAAAATTGTATAGAAATGATAACGGCTCTCAAAGAATAATGAGAGTTAAAAAAATAGCGCATATTGATACATTAACATGTGACAATATAATCCCACAAGTACAATAGCTTTAGATAACAACGAGAATATTCATTACGAATCGGAATTATTTTTTAACTGTTTAGTACACACTGATATGTTGCTTGTAATCAATCTGGTGTTATTTAATTGAATACTATTGCAATCCACATTATTCTCATCATTTAAAAATTACACATCAATGCTATACTCGTCGTAAGTTACTATATGCAAATTTATCCCAAAATAACTTAGTCTAATCTTATCTTGGGAAATGTACAAACAAGTTTGATTGAATAATATACTTGTTGTTGTCAACATTCAAATGAGAAAAATGAATTTCCCAACTTTGTGTATCACACATCAAATAATTGAGATATATGATTTCATGTATGAGAGATTTTCCATCAACTCAGCCACTTCTTTTTGTTGACTCCGCGGATATTTTTTGCACTTCGTCAGTTTGCAGCACTACTTAAGAGAGCCTTCTGTGAATTATTTCAGATTTTTAGAACGAACCGTTCAGAAGATGCACTATCAGTCAGATAAACAAACTGTTGAGACAAATTGTAATTTCTCCTCAACATATTCAATGAATTTCAATATAATTTAATCAATTTTTTGATTGCCATTTCGACAAAATTAAATTTTGGGAAAATGTAAGAAATGTATAAAATCTTGAATAATTTCATAAAATATTATAAAATGAAATATAAATTTGTTAAATCAGAAGCCGTTCTTTACACCTTCTGAGGATTTAATTCCTTTGACTCCAAAATCGTCGGCGCCACTTCAATGCCATTTTCTTTACGAGTTTTTTTTTTTTTTCCTTTGGTTTACTTTACGAAGTCTAGACATGTTTCTGAAGATGTTACTATATTGTTTCATGAAAAAAAAATGTACTTTTTGAGATACGAATTATTTTGTATCTTTTTCTCCGAAAAATGGCATTTACAACATCGATAAATTTCCATGAAAAACTTATCGGATATATTGAAACAGAAGTATTACTTTTCAGCCCAGATGGCTTGCTCTTTATTTGGACTAGGAAAAAGAAGTGCATCTGCCAAACGATTAGTTCTGAAAATCTAAAAAAATTCAACGACGGCTTTTTTAAGTACTATACTGTAAACTGGCAAAATATAAAAAATATCCACGGAGTCGACGTGAAAGAGTGGCGGTTCGGGTAGTGCATCTTTCACAAAAATAATAAAATGAATTAACAAACTTACGGCTTTGATAAAAACCTAATAATCCGATCACTGTTATCACTATGTTAATTGCCAATTCGTGAGAGCATGATGCATGTGTAATTTGTTTAATTTTGTTTCTTCTCCCTTTACTTTGAAATCAGTTAAAAGCAGCAGAAAATTCTATGGAACAGTGCAATAATCCGACTAGAAATTGGTTCCCAGTCTCTACAACTGATACCTTATCAGCCACTCCTGACAGATACCGTTTGGATATTACTCTCCTATCAGATAAAAGATAATAGCTCTACTTTTCAGGAAATTTTCGACATCGATTTTGAGCATGTAGCTTGAAGCTAATCAACGTATATAGACATATAAAATACATGTATAATTCTTTTATCAGAATAACACAAAGAAGCATACGTAAGTCGTTGTATGCCTGGTATAGAAAACTATTTATGTACCCACTATAATTTTTTACTTTTATTGGTTGCTTATCTCTTGTAGCGTGACCTATCCTCCTCCTATACTTATCTCTTATACACCGGGTTTAGCAAGACGAATAATTAAGACGCAAAGTTTTTAAATATGTCATTTATTCTTAAACTCTTTGTTAATACAATTATCGAAACGATTGTGTTTTATTAAATAGCGTAGTAATAATTATACCCTCTGACGAAAATCTATTTAAAAAATGATTAATCCTCCCACATTAATATACCTACATATAAATATTGTATGAATTTTTTAAATTTCAATTGAAGTTATGGAAAAGCACCAGCAAGAAATATTGCTCGAGATTTTCACTTCAAAATTTAATAAAAATACAATCTAAAAGATCATTATGACTCAAATCTGTAATATACCTCTATAACATTATGTATATTGTACTCATTATAATGTATATTTTAGTGAACGTAACTGTTTACTTGGATATATACCTATATATATATATATATAGGTATATAGTATATATGTAAAATATTTTTTACTTTTCTTAACGTATAAGGCACAAAGATTTAATATGATTTACAAAATAGAAGCAAAAGCGTCAGTTCCAAATCTGCAGAAACATTGACAAAAGAATTCTTCAGATATTTGTATAACAATTGTGTGTTACGTGTTCATTGATCAATACACACGTGCCTATTTTCCAATTCTTTTAGGATCTGATTTTTTTTCATCTGACCATTGAGAACAAAATATTGTCAACTAATTTTTTATAAATATGAAATTTGCTTAAGGATTATGGTGTCCCTGCAGACACGGCTTATTAATATTATATATTTTACTTTGGTTATTTGTATATTATACAAGTAATCGATGATCTTGTAATATAATTATGGATGATGAAACCCAGAAGCACAATAAATATATACTCACTTTCTGGAGCCACGTCTGGTAATAGCAATAATAACATTTATTTAGGCGGGAATTTTTTTCGGATTAAGATCGTACATACGACGCATTCGCCTTTTCAATTCTTGGGGGAATTTCTCGTAACACTTCTTGCATGCCGGTTTTAAGTCAAATTCGAAGAACTTAGTCTTCTGGTTCATCTTTTGATCGCAATATGAACACGCAAAGTGGTGTACACACCATGCCTTGTTTAAGGCTGTGAAAACTGTAAAGAATAACGATAGATTAGGAAGCAGAATGATTAAGAATATATTTATAAGTCCCGGAAAGTTGATTACAATTCGAAAATCATATCCTTGAATTACTGAACTCATTGCACAACGATTATTGGAAGAAATTTGGAGCAGAAACATGTCGGAGAAATTGTGATTTGATCGAAACAAATAATAGAAAGATGCGACTGTTCGATGTTTGAAAATTAGAACTTGCCATCTCCTGCAATCACTTGATTGCACACAAAGCACAGATTCCCAAAAAGTTGGTGATAGTGAGTCTCGCAATAGGCTAGGCCCTTCTTCTCGTAATGACGATGGCCCAAAAATGGCTTCTCACACTTTGCACAAACAAAGTGTTCCACATGCCAATGTTTCCCTAAGGCTGTCACAACCCGTTCCTCTATAGGGCGACGGCAAGCACCACAGATCGGTATACCCATCTTGTCGTGGCATCTCAGACAGTAGAGTTCGTTCTATACAAGAGAGTAACAGATAGAAAATAAACCAAAAGGGTGTTTCTACTTATTCTGTAGGTAGATTTGTTAGGGCATCTGAACAAAAATCACCTCTAAGCGTTGGCACAAGCTATCTTCCTTCATCGATTCACTTGTTTGAAACCTACACTTTTCCTGCAATTCGATCCTTTTGAAACTCAATTAAGAAGGATTTTTTGGGTCACTGATTACAGATCTAAGGTCAAAATGCAGACATTTGAAATAGCGATTCCAATACGCCGTATTCAAATTGTGAAGAGTAGACTGTTTGGCATACAAATTGGAAATTGAAGTTATTTGGAGCGATTCATTCCAAATGTGAGTCAAAAACTTTGCCAAATTCACAATAGATGGACACAAAAAATTGAGTTGCAATTTCTATGCAACTCAGCCTACTTTCGACAATTTTGAATCTAATCAGTCTACTTTTTATAATTTTTATGCACTGTGATGGGTCTAGTATTTTGAATTTTTCTATTTTGACTTCAGATGCAGAATGAAAAAACCGTAAAAACCTCCTTCTGAGTCAGTTGAAACTAATGAATCTCACGGAGGGAAAAGTGTAGGTTGCAGAGAGTTGAATAAACACAAAAATAGTGCTTGCGCTAACTTTTAGAGCTGTAATATAGAGCTTTTTTTGTGGGAGGATATCTTTTGTCAAGAACTAACATTTAGAGTGGTGGGAGTAAAAAAATAAAGTCCATTTTTTTTCTGAGACACCCTAGTACGTTATTATGAACTGCAACAATTATGGAATTATGAAATTGTTGCAGTTCAATTCCTTCAGTTTGAAGAAATAAAAACAACGACAAACCATTTCATTGGCAGCGAATCCAGGCCTGGAACGAACTTCTCTAGCGTCGGCATTCAATTCTATCCCACAAGCAGTACAGTTGAAATGATAGGGATGATACACCTCGCCGCGAAAGCGTAGCGGTTTATCGTCGATTACGCCGCTGTATAAATGACATTGTTCCAAGTTATATTTAGCTGTGATATTAGGTTTTACTAAAAGTTGTTGAATTAAAGACTACTGTCGGCGCAAAAAGGTTTGGCCCCTCCGTTTGAGTGATCATAACGTCAACAGAAAAATTGATAGAGCATCGAGGCCGGAAAAATTGTAAAGCGCCAAGTTTTCTGCGTCTGACAGTTATTCACAAATTTCTTTGCCAAAATCGTGGCAACCGTTATAATCTCCGAAAAGTTAAAAAACGAAGTTTTTCGGAGTCCATTGCCGTACGTCAACTTAAACTCGTCACCGTTTGTCTGAACTAAGTTTCGAAAATCTGTAAAAATTTTGAAATATTCCCTGAACATTGACGGGCATGATAGCGTTTGGTAATTTCAAAAATATTCAAAAATCTGGACGCCAGGTGTAAAAAGGTCCAATGGTGCGATTTGTGGAACGGATTGTTACCGGCGAACCTGAGCTAGCTCAAAATTTTTGTCAAGATATACACTTTTTGATTCCGTAATCAGTTTTTGGTTTGCAAGAGCCACCTTCCAGTAATCGACGTCAACAGTTTGTCAAATTCGCGTGGGGCCGCGTTTGTCCAAGCTGCAATATTCGTCGCTGCATTTACATTGTTAATTGCAGTAACAATTGAGTCTGTGACGGGCGCGGCAAGAGGGAAATGCAGCAACGAATATCGGGGCTGAGACACGCACGGCCCCGCGCAAATTTGAAAAATTGTTCAAGTCGAATACTGGAAGTTGACTCTTGCGAACTAAAAACTGATTACGGAATCAAAAAGTGTATACCTTGAGGAAAATGTTGAGCTAGCTCAGGTTCTCCGGCACCAATCCGTTCCTCAAATCGCATCATTGGACCTTTTTACACTTGGCGTCCAGGTTTTTGAATATTTTTGAAATTACCAAGCACTATCATGTTTGTTAATGTTCAAGGAATGTTTCTGAATTTTTACAGATTTTTTGCACTCATTTTAGACAAACGGTGACGAGTTGAAGTTGACGTACAGCAATGGACTCCGAAAAAACTACGTTTTTTAAGTTTTCGGAGATCATAACGGTTTTCACGATTTTTACACAGAAATTTGTGAATAACCATCAGACACAGAAAACTTGGTGCTTTGCGATCTTTCCTGTCTCGATGCTGTATCAATTTTTCTGTGGAAGTTATGATCACTCAAACAGAGGGGCCAAACCTTTTTGCGCCGATAGTAGAAGAAAAACAAGGAGTGAAGTACACACTGGCATTGATGACATATGTGCTTTCCAAGAGCACCGGCTTTTATCCGAGCATTACAAGTGTGGCACAAAGCTCTACCCTGGCATTTCATGAAACCAGACTCTGCTAACTCGCCGCTACACTCTTCGCAGCGGAAGCAGCCTGGATGCCAATTAGCATTCATGGCTTTGATTACACGACCGATAACAAATTCACCTAGGAGAAGAATTCGACTTGAATTCTATAATTATTAACAATCCAATATGATTTTTGAAAGATTATGTTGTCAGAGCTCATAGCTAACGCCAGGTGGTATACTTACCACATTTTCCACAACAAGGAGCAAATAGGACATGAAAATCATGTTCGCAATATTTACGACCCTCAAATTCATAGAAAATTCCTTCGGGGAAAGGGCGAAAGCATTGCGCACATCTATGAACATAAATTTGACAATAGAATAGATTAAAACTTACCGATACTCAATCAGAAATAGTTCGGGAGACAAACTCATTTGGAAATTCGATTCTTTTCACTCGGAACAATGATATCAATGAACAATAAATTCTTGATAGATAAAACGGCATTAATTATGAAGCGAAGTTTATTACTTACACAAAACACTGTGGATGCCACAATTCCCCACGTGAATTAACTATTTTTTCATGAGGTTCGAAGCCCTCGCGACAGCGAGAGCAGAACATGTGATCCAGCGACATTCCTGTAACTCTGTAATGAGATGTGCGTGAACACTAATGTTTTGAACTTTGATAAATAGGAACGTCAAATTATAGAATTATTAATTTGTTAGGAGTAACGAAACGTGAGATGGATAGACACGTTATGGAAATATGAAGTCAGTTTCATATTTCAGAAAAGGTAATAACTTCAAAGTCTTAATAGCGCAGTCTACATTAAATAAAAAGATAAATTGGATTGTTTACAGCACGACTCTTTTTCATTAAAATTTTTACCCAGTTTTTTTGCCAGTGGTTTGTTTTTCTGGATCATTGGTCTCCATGTAAGCATTTCTGAAATTCCTAGGTGGAAGTTTTGGGGGTTTATCAAAACCTGTCCATTCGGCAAGTTCCTCGTAGTCACATATGAAGGTGGATTGCTCGCTATTAGAATCATTGTCACTTTCTTTTTCGATTAAATTTTCTCGCGAAAATACGCGCCGATGATATAAACCGCTATTGTCTAACGACTGCAAAGATATGGAAGTAGGGAATGGGAGGGTATCACTGTTTCGAAACATTTTTATAGTGTGATTATAAAACGAACATCAATAAAGTCACAAAAACACTTTTCAACAAAGAAAAACACATTTCTTATTCGACTATAGAATGGTATAGTCGTGTATGTAGATTGATATGTTATCTCGTAGTAGTCCGAGTTTGAACAGATAAACCGTCTCTGAAGTTAGATAAGAGGATATATATGGATAGTCGGTTATTTTCTACATTCTCTAAATATTTCTGTGCAAATGAAATGTTCTGCTCTTGTTCTACCTAATATTCAGGATACTAACGCTGATTAAACCTTGCTGACTAATATGGTAGAATCTAATCATCACGTGAGTAATATTATAACGGAATTCAGTTACAACGCAACACAGAAAGTAGACGTATCAGCTCTTTCACGAAAATAACCTTCGCTATATTATGACCTGCTGCATAGTAGTGAGAATTTTCAAAATCAGCAGAACTTTTTTCACCAAATATCTTGAACTGTGAACAAGCTTTCATAACTAACCAGCTGTTTAGTTTAGATGTTTCATATTTCATAAAAGCCCAATTATTTTCACTAAATTCTCATAAAAACGCCTTGTATCCTATAAGATGTATCTTATACAAACAGCACAATAATCATGCAATATTAATTCATAAGCTGAGTGCAATCAGTGGCTTGTAGTTTATGAACATCACGTATTGTTATTGATGACAATTATAGCTGTGAGATGGTGATCATTTTTGTTAATAATAACAATTCTCGGTTCTTCACATGCGTATTATTTATTTTAATTACATAATTAATCCCTTTCAAATATAACCTCGGATATTTTATCCCCAAGGTTTAAATTATGAAGACGAGAAGATGCCTCATATTTCACGCAGATTTTGTGTGAAACGAAAAAATTCGGATGTAGATTGTAGGCATTGTATTACATGGTAATGCTGCTGAATGAGATTTACGTGATTTTATACGAAATTGTATATTAGGGGTGATCGATTTATTTGGGATATGCACGTTTTAAAGCGTAATTCTGTTATAAGAGTGATGATATGAAATCAATGCTAAAAATAGATTATTATAGCATTGCTTACCCTGGCATAGTTTTGTTTTGTTGAAAGGAGGATTATATTATAAATTGGGGTGGGACTGGACTTTGAATTTGACTCCGGCACCCTGACCGTTGAGATCTATTCACCGTCGCTGATTCTGCAATTAGAAGAGGATTCACGAACCACGAAACGATTCAAACAGTATGTTTCTGCTGACATGTGTCCCACCCCATCGCCATGATATAAACACTATATTTATACTATTAGCAACGATATAGGTATATGTGTACGTATATTATCAAACAGATATCCGCGGGTCTTGTGGAGGTGACCTTCTGCTCCTACATCTGTATCGTTTATGTATTACTACACTACACACTAATTATAAATGTATTTGTGTCTATTTACCTGTTTTAATCGTAACACAGCGAACAAGTACTTAATATAACGTTCCGTATATTGTCATTAGCAAGACTGGATTCTCACACGCCCAATTCGATGGAAATTATTTATTTTCCTCCCTGCTTTCGGCCAATGAGATGGCGGTAATTTCTTCTATCCTTTTTAAGATGTGTGTATAATCCGTGGGCGGATGTTGGTTAGAGATGTGGTTTCGTGATAATCGATAATTCCTTCACTTTACTTATTCGTACTCATATAGACGTGTAATCGCGAGAACTTTTATTTTGACAAACTGTAGCTATATACTGTATCTAGAAGATGTAGGCGCCTAGCATGCAATAGTTGTGTCGAAAGCAGCTCTCTATCGATCTATTCTCGACATCGTCACGACTTAAGATTTTACAATTTTACATATCCAATTGAGACTGGATCGAATCGAATGTATGGGGACAAAAATTCCGGTGTCAGTTAATGGTTACAAAAACGTCTTGAACTGTTATTACTTATGTATTTTATTCAGTCACGTTTATACTCAAGCATGGGCATATACAGGGTGTCTCATGAAGCGGCCACCTCCTTGCTTGCAATGGATATAAACGACTTACTTGAACGATCTTTTCCATTAAACTGACATAACCGACCTAATTGAAAACAACGCGATACGATTAGTCGGATGTAACGGACGGAATCAATAATATACCCAATATACTATACTGTGTTGATTTTGTGTAGGAAAGCTCTCAATTATCTGTCTGCCATAAGTTCGTAGTACGGCAGATTAGGGAAAGTTAAAGTTAAAGCCGTGGCCGTGATCCCATGAACTTCTTTTCAATAAACGACGCCATCTTTGAGCACGAAAGTGCGGGAATTCAATTTAGCTGAACAATTTCAGCAATGACATGTGTAAGAAATGGTAAATGATAATCGTGTCTCATAGGTATAATTTGGTATAACATCGTTAATTACAATGGGAATTTGTCCCATGGTAGAGCTATCGACACGTATACATGTATTGTAGGCACACTATGGTGGCCCTTATTTAGGGGTCGGAAAAATATTAGGTACTAGGCCGCCCCCTCAATCAGTTCTAAATTGAACGAAAAAAATTCAAGCCAAGTTTTAGGCGATTCGGCCCATGGGAACACGGGCCCCTGGGAGGTTTCTCTTTTTCTTTCTTTTTTCTCTTTTTTCACAGGACATAGTAGGACAGAAAAGGAAGAGAAAAGGTTGTGACAAATTTTTCTTTTAAATTTCGGTTTGGTAGGAAAAGTAATATTTTGAAATTCGGTTATAACAAAAATCTATTAAAACGTGCAAAATTACAATCAAAATGGTATGAATTTCTCTTAAGGTGATTCCCTACCCAATTCCACCTGACCTGAAAACATTGGGCTGAACGCGTGCAGAAGGTGCTATTAAACGGAATATCTCTGCCTGGGCACCGAAATAAAAAGAAAAATTCATCGCGCAATTCTATGTGCGATTCCGAACACGTACGGCTGAAAACATGTTGGTTTCACGTTAAAATAGAGAAGGAATGCATGAAAAACAGTTTTGAAAACGTTCGTGCGAAAATAGAGTCTAAAAAGCGATTTCACATTCGAATAATTTTCTTAAAAACTACTTGAATTCGAATAATGTAGAATCGGTTTTCAGGCTCCATTTTCGCACGAAACGAACATGTTTTCGGACGTATGTGTTCGGAATTGAATTTGAATTTGCGCAGCGTTGGCTTTGTTCGCGTTTTCAACGCCGGGGCTTGGATAATAATCGAAATGTGTCCTTTTTCGACCAAAAGGAGGTGGGTGACTACGGATTGCCCTTGAGAATAGAGAGATATTTCAAGGATCTCATGTGTGAAATTGGATTCTTGAATACAAACGTTATGCAGTGGAAGTTAGCTAGAAATAAGTCTGGGGCTCGATTCCATAACTTTATTACTGCTATCACTGGCAATAAATAGATAGATCTATCCATTTGTTGCCAGTCAATAGATAGATCTATCTATTTATCGCCAGTGATAGCAGTGATAAAGTTATGGACTCGAGTCTCTGAAGTTGCAATAAGATATCAATAAAATCTCGTCACTATACTAAACACAACACACGGATGTATCCACTGACGCAATAAAAATGCCGCCACGTCACCCAACTGGAATGACATCTGATCTCTCGACCTTGCCGGATATTGAAAACTATTTCACGCACAGCGATATTACAGCAAAAATAGTTCAATTACAATCCAAAGTTGAAAAGCAATCTGATTCTGAATCATTAGTTGGGGGGTGAAAAATCGTAGCCGATGGCCCGGCCTCCATGTTAGGGCCCATGGCTGAGGAAAAATGTCCCAGGGCCCCGTCTATTTCACCCACACGGTCCCACGTGTATACATATATCGAGTACAAAACATATCTGTACTACCCGGATTCTGTAACTTTTCGTTAACGAACCGATCGGATCGGCTTGTTTTCGTCTTGTTTGCTATTGGGTAGATTTGTCTTTCCTGAAACCTTATTGGTCGCTGATGTTGTGTTAGCTAACGACAGCGATAATTCTCGATAACGAGTTACCTTCGATTTCAGTATTTGAAACATGACCTGAGAAATTGTTTGTAGATAAGCCGAAATGTGGATGTATTAATCCAAAGCACCATATTGTTTTGTGAACTCGCAGGATCAACATGTAGCGGGCGCTAGTTTTCCTGATTTTAAGGCGCGGAAAAATAGCTAATAAGTCAAAAATTGTTTCTAAAGCACTGCAGATAACAGCGAGAATGAATTTTTTCACATAACTCTAAATTATATTTTTGGAATAATTTATTGGCGTTTGATCTTCCACCACTAACGTGTATAACAGATGAAATACAATTAGCAGTACGATCTAAATTGCGACATTTATTTCGAACACCAACGAATACATAACACCATGAACGTTATTTTTAGTATGCTGTAATTCTAATTGTAATGTTAATAAATACATATTATCTCCTACTCTATTACATGATTCGATATATAGCTTGATCCAAATTCATATTAGTATTAGTTACGATGCCTTTCAGAAGTGATTATATCTTTGAGAGACGCCTCGCTGACTGTTAGATTTCAATACTATAGTTTAATGGAACTACGATTGTTTCGTAGTTTAAATATTTCGAGTAAAAGCTGGTACATCTTACATTTTATACTGCGATTGGTTCTTTGATGATCGGTTAAGCTAGTTCGACACCAGCTTGATTATCCTTAGTTAGGTTTGCATTCGTAATTGGGAGATATTGCTTCAATCTTTTATCATATTTTTAAAACAGTAACTTGCCTTGTTTGACATTATTCGTCAGCTTAACATTGACCTACTGTCTAACACTATGATTAATCATTTATTGGAAATTCATTTGAGAATTCATGCATGGTAAATCGGATGCAATTACACACTACATTTTTAAGATATACAGAGAAAAAAGTATTATTTAAGTAAACTGGGTCATTATTTATTCCTCGGTTGTTGATTGTGCAGTATCCAGTATTATCTCGAAAGAGAATGGTGTGAAACTGTATCCAAGACCGGTGTAGAACTTGCTCTGGAACTCCACCCTGATAACAGAATAAGAAGATCATTGTAAACATCAAGGTAGTGGAAAAGTTTCCAGGAGTTGTAATGAAAAAGTAGATACGGAGACATAGATATTACAATTAAAAGTTCAGCAATTTTAGAGAACGGAAAAGGAAACCATTTCAGAGTTTTAACTTACCAGTGAAGACGCAGCGTGTGCAAAAAAGCTGACAGTCCTTCCATAAGGACAAGAATACTGACGCTAAGCACAGCCCAAATGGCAAATGCTGCCCACAGTACAATGCCTCCGACCCAGCCTTCTCTGGCTAATCCCTTTCTCAACACCATGTTCCAAAGCACCTCGGACAACTCTGAAGAATTATAATGGACCAGTTATGGACAAGATTAGAGGCAAAGATGTATGGAAGAAAAAAAAAAATCACAAGAATAAACTGAATTTTGAAAAAGACCTTGAGAATTCTCGAACAAGCCTTGTACTTGGAAAACAGAAATTTACTTACGGGCATGGGCTAGCGATAAAGCCCAGAGTCGCAAGTAAGAAGCTGTATGTGAGACACTGCCAAGCACGTATTCAATGGTGTGGATTCCCTGATGAATCCATACCTCGGACATTTCTTCCTCTTCATGTGTCTGAGCACCTTGGACAGCACCTGGATTTGCCACTGCAGCACCAGCACCTCCTTCTACATCTCCATTTTCAGTTCCGTGGTTGTTCAACTAAATCATTGTAAAGAAGATCTGATTTTAGAACCGAGATTTGAAATGTTTTGAGAGCGGAGCTTATAGCTTCGTGTTCAATGACTGTTGTATTTGTCTAAAAAGCAATAGATTTGAGATGAACTTCATAAAAACCTGATAATGCTGCTTCTTATTCTTGCGCATAATCAGAATGGGTTTAGCTATCAGCATCCAGGGAATGCAAAGTAACGCCATGATAAGTAAGATCGGTTGGATTACGCCTTGTCCAGCATACATCCATTCGTGGCATGCATCTTCGTGCGGACTAGATTTGAGCAAAATCATGTTGATGAATGTGATTAGTACGGAAGGAGCACAGTGCGGTCCGTAAGGCGTTTCTAGAAGGTGGAAATAAATGTATAAATATTGTGTTTGACTATCATCATTGATCCTGAAAAATTATTTGCGATATGAAAGCCAGAAATTGAAACTCACCATTGGTAGGTCCAAATTTAATCCATTTGATGAACATCAAAATGACCATGTACAAGAAGAGGAAGCAGAGGAAAATGATTTGAGGTATGAACAGGGTGAAAATATTCTCAAGCTTCTTAAAGTACAGATAATTCCATAGGCCAACGGTTACACCAAACAACATGTGGGTTATACCAATGATGATGGAGATTTTCATCTTGTAAGAGTTGAAAAATATGATTTTATTTTCGGCCAATTGCCAGACCGGATCCATGCCGATTGGATAAGGATTTTGGTAGAAATCCTTAGAGCTCGGATTCAATTGCATTGATGGATTGCTCTGTAGTGTACTGAAATTTTGATTGACGGACCAATACGAGCCAAATATGTTCAATGATTTGGAGAAAACATCGTTGTAAATGAAGCCTGTGTACATTGAGAAGAGACCCATAAGGAATATGATGTAACGACCGCCAAAGAATATATTCCAAATTTCGTTATCAGATTTCTTTGCAGCCAAAGGTTTCTCTTTAAGGACCATCCACGCGGCGAATAGGAACATGATGAGTCCGTGACCAGAGTCACCAAACATGACGGCAAATAGAAATGGGAAAGTTATTATTGTGTAGGGAGCAGGATTCATTTCCCTGTACGAGGCGACCCCGTACGCATCAATCAATGCTTGAAAACCTTTCGTGAATTTGTTTGTTCGATTGTATGTTGGAGGATCTTCAAACGTCTCCATACGATTTAGAATTGGAGGTACTGAACTTCCACTGCGTTCCTAAAGAACATGCAAATCGTGTTTCACAAATATTAAATAGATAACTGGATAATGAAATGTACTCACAGTTCCACGACGCAGTGCTAGTTGAATGGTTTCAATATCGAGTACCGGTACCCAGCATTCAGCGATTAAACACTTCTGGGTTACATCCAAGTTGAACAAGTTGAGTGTATGATAGATAGCTTTAATCTTTCGCACTTTTACAAACCAATTTTTAATGTTCTTAGCAGCAGCTACCAATACACGGTGTCTATGGTCTTGCGTTTGGCCAAGTACCTTGGAAATAATTCATTCAATTTCAAACGGTTCCATAGATGTGGGAGATTTTTTTAAATCACAATACAGAAACTTCGACATTAAAATGAAAGTTTAGACTTATAATTACTACAATCAAAGCATGACTCACGGTATTCAAATCTTCGATACGGGTCATCACACCCATCGCCATTTCACGACGATCGGCAGGAGCCTCAGGACATGGATATAGGGTGGCACGGAATCCCTCGCAGATCTTCTTAACGCGAGTTTTCAGCTGGTCACCTTGGAAGAATATGATGAATACTGACTTGAACACTTGGTCCCCCTGTAAGAAACAAAACCAATCATTAAGATAATAAATATTATACAAAAATGAGATACTTATATTGGTTTAATACTCACTGTGGATGGATCTTCAAGTGGAGTTTCAATCTCAGCCTGGCGTAGAAAAACATTTCCACGACACGCACGCCACAACATACGTTCAAACGCTGGTATACGTTCTCTAAGAATGACTCCCGCGACGAAACTATTTATTAGGAAAATAATTTAAAACATATGTAATGGAATGAGAAATAAAAATATATAAGGCCTGGCTAGGTTCAATTCATAATCTATACGCAATATCATTAGTAATTTTTAGTTGGACTGATTCATAGAAAATATTTTCCAAATAATCTTTGTGTATAACAATACACATTTAAATACAGATATTTATGTATACTTTTGGCTAAGTGAGAAAAATTAATTTCTGTTGAACTGAGTTTTGAAAAATATGTTGTTGGGAGGGCTACTTTTTTAAAATTATTTAATTTTATTCACAATACATGAATACAAGAGCTGTGCAAATAGCAGTCGTAATCGACGTACGTAATACTGGAACCCCCACTACCAGCAAATAAAATGTGATATATATCAAAATTACAGGCTCGTTATGGGCTATTTTTGGGCCGCCAAATTAATTTTTGGGACAAAGCTCTTGCAATCAGAAGACCAATTTGAAAGTGGGCGTGCTTGAAAGGAGTTTAATCAGCACCCCCACGCTTAAAATCTGTTCAACGAAATTCGAATAACATATATTATCAGATTTGTGGGCCCATAATGGGCTCTTAGTCTAGACTATTCATAATTTTCGGGCATTATACCTTGTTCGTGAAAACCACCCCCACTTCTGAAAATAAACCTGCATAGCATCGAATCCCATGTCATAATAATGGGCTATTTACGGGCCCAAAACAGCCCAAAATAGCCCGTAACGAGCCCGTAATTTTGATATATATCACATCCCATTTCCTGGTGGTGGGGGTTCCAGCATTACGTACGTGTCGAATTGAATCGAATTATTCAAGTGTTGAATTATTTAGAATTGTCTGAGTAATTCTGTTAGAAGTGAGAATTTAGTCCTTCATTGAGCTCGAATTTTTCAACATTTTGAGTATTATGCCTAAGGCAGCCTCAAAGAGCTAATGTAGATAAGTCTGTGAGTCTAAATTGATGAGTTATGCAATTATTTATCATACTAATATAAAGTAATCAAAGTGTCAATTCTTTTAGACAGACGGTCTGGAATTGGGATCAACGAGTTATTTAAATACCTGAATTCATTCAAATATTCGAATCACTCGATTCGTACCGAATTATTTGGCAATTTGATTTATCCGCACACCTCTAATATAAATTGATAGAAAACGAGTAAAACGATGTATAATTATGAGTTCAACTGTATTATCAAATATTGAACAATGATGAAGATGGAAAACATTTTGTCATTCCCATCTAAAAGTATCATGGCAGCAATATACAAATCTGTCCCGCATATATCTTGATAATGTAAGACATATAGTTTTTTCTGTAATAAATGCAAATAGATTCAACTTGAAATGCAATCAAATAAATGTTCGACATTGATTTGAAAGAAAAAAAAAAAAAGAATCAGTGCAATCAAATGCTTATGGAGACCATGTCGAATTGTGTATAACAGCAGGACGATGATTCTGGTAGCCATGGTCGCGTACATACCTTGAAGATTTCTTGTTCAGAATTTTTTTAACAAAGACTTTCCAAAAGACAACAATGACACTCAGACAAAACAATAGCAAACCAAACACTTACTGGGACCTATTACGATGTGATATGGTTCATTTGAATGAACAATGGAAGATCATTAAATTAGCTTCTGTTCAGTGATCTGGGTGTTCAGTATGTTTTATGCATTGATGAAGGAGTTCTGGAGATACTTTGCGGTGAAAAAGTTTTCAAAGATAAATAAATCCAAAATATCTCGGCTACCAAAAGTTAGATGCTTTACTTAGTGTTAGTGTTGTTGTTTGTTATTTTTTCGTTAACAGGTAAAAAATTATTTCATGACTCTACAATATTTTGAATTATGAAAACGTCAAATTTATATTCAATAGTTAATGAGACTATGTAAAAGGTAGAAGAAGAACTATCCAAGAAACTATTTGTATATTGTCTGCTGTCTTGATGGGTATTTACTACTGCTAATAGTTAGAGAGGAATAGGAAATGAGGCAAATACATGCTACTTTCTATAGCATAATATAGGTACGCTATTTTATGATATAGCGTTTTCATGAAAGAGGATAGAGATAGCATTCCATAGGCAGGCAGATGTCCAAGAGTAGGAGTCCCAAGGCATAAGAAGATCATGATACTACTATGAAATTTTACGACTATAGAATGCTAGGATATAAGGATTAGAGCACAATATCAACAATCTATTCCTAACAAATGATCCTAAATCCGAATGTGTACTTCACTTACAATTTTCTGCCAAAATTCTTTGCTTGTAGAAAATCAGCAATATCCTAACATTCCACTAACATGATGGAATCAAATTATTCATCAATGAAGATCAACAAGCTGAATTATAAGGTATTCATTGGAATACATTTTACACACATATCAGAGGCTGCAATCCAGCTACGCCTACAATACAAGACTTCGAACTTTTCTATCGTATGCTCCTGCTCTAGTTTCAAGCCAGCAATACGACTTTTTCCTCCACATACGATAAAATATCAGTTGAGAGTTTCAATGTTCTCAGAGTTTGACGTTAAAACCTTACCAGATGAGCAGATTACAGTGGTACATGTGAGAACCGAAAGACATTATGACCATTAATCCGTGTATCTGAGAAATGTTAATACTGTGCTTGGCAAGTAAGTGGGGATATTTGTAGATGTTAGCACCGATGTTAGAAATAGGGCAGATGGTAACTAGTTGAGGAGGCATCTAGGTACGTACCCCAGTTGTACAGGACCGAGGGTAGACTGGCGGGCGATATTATCGTCACTAATCAGTGCACGTGTCATGGACTCGGTGGGGTTCAAGCCAGCGTGCTCTTGCTGACGACACAACAGACAAGACACAACCACATTAGCACACTCTACACGACCACAATGCTCCAACGCCACTCTGCTTTAACATAGGTGCTTGGCGTTCATTGTGTGGGTATCACTGAACATATCTTTGTACGTTTCAAAGCCAAACTCATTCGCTACATATGTATACTTTAGAAAATGAGATATTCCAGATAATTTTTATACTCTACTATAGCAACGATTGTAACTGACAAAATCATTTTAATTACTTATTACTCAAATATTAATAATGCAACATATTTTATGAGAACTACTGTGAACATTGTTGTTTACAGTCAGTACCAATTATTAATTAAATGTTTCAACCGCAAGTACTGAAGTTACATAAATAAACTATCATCCGTAGGTTTTTGTTTCATAAGAAATTCATCCAATTTGTCTGAGTTACATTTTTCGGGATGAATGTACAGCTATTTTTAACGATAAACAGTGTCTATTAGTATACTCTATCTTCATAAAGCAAAATTCGGCTATCACACAGGTAAGGGTAAAATTCAATGCCACTGCGCTTGATCCAAACATAAATTGCCATTTCATTCCTGCAATAATCAATTAATAGTCATTTATTCTTTGTGGTGTGCGTTGTTTGAAAAATCTTGATACACGCACGAAATATACATGGCAATTCTTATTTGATTAATATTAATTGATACTTCACAAATACAACATACTTGTCAGTTTTTAATTGGATCAAATTTTACCTAGATTTAATCAAATCATTCAAAAGTAATAATAATCTATAAGGGTAAGTTGAAGGATATACTATCGATGTGTGTCGAGTATTTCACCTGTAAATATAGTATACACTAGATCCTTAGGTTCATACCAAAGAATGAGAAAAAAAAATTTATATATACTATACAAAGTTTATGTAGTTATTGTTGCTCATGTGAGTATGATGTATGTACCTATAGAAATTAGGGGTAAGCATATGAAAAACAGCATAGCAATTGGAACCAACAATCAAGCAGCATGCATATTTCTAAAAGTGTTGTGAACCTAAGCCACATTGAATTTTCTTAGGTATACCTATGGCCATATGTTTGAAATATATGCTGAAGTACAATTTTGAAAAGCTCACTTTCATCCTACTCGGAAAAGATAATTAAATTTGACGAATATTGTATCGAAGATTACATTGAGTGATTTACTATATTGCGCAAAGTAATGTCAATGTGAATTCAAATATTTATCGTTGCTTTTGATGTGTGCTTCAATTTTTTTTGGGCTGGGGCAGCAATTCAATTTCAGGAACTACAGATTGGATAATCTAAGAAAACCAATGCAGGAACAAAGCGAAAGTGTTGCTAAATTGCAATGTTAAAATAAAAACATGTTCATACATACCCATGGCCACACCATCATCATTTAAATGTTATTCACATGACATGTCTCTACATGTTGATCTGGATAATAAATTTATTGTATAATAACTAGGCGATGATAAATTAAGTACATCACAAAATGAGATATTTCCATATTCTTTGCAAGTTGCCATTCGAAGTTTTTAAGATTGGACTTTTACTTTGCAACATTATTTACGAATTATTATCGAATGCAAGTCGATTCTATTTTTAGATTATTTTACAGTCATCGTATTAATTAATTGTTCAATAATTTACTTTGCAATCAAATAGATAACAGATTATATGATTTTAAACAAAGAAACAGTATGTTATTCAACAATCAATAGCAAACAGTCTTGGTTTCTCCTTCAAGAGCATCAATAATTGTCAAAGCATTTGTAAGCCGCATTTTAGATAAAAAATTGTACACAGCTTATCAATATTGTACAAGCATTAGGTAATGTCCAAAATATAGTTATGTGAAATATTGTATGATACAATAGCACCTTCTCAACTGTAGGTTGATTTATGCGGTCAATGATTCATATGCGATCAAAGTTTATGTCAGAATAGATTTTACTGGTAGCCGTGAATGATTAAAATTTGTAAATTTTTCATTCGTACTAATAAAAAAAACAAAGAAATAAAACACTTTCTCGTTCTAAAGAAAGTAGTCAATTCTATCTGGCTAAGACGTAGCGGTACAGATATTGTTTTGTTTCAGGAAACCGATATTGGAGGTGATGCATAATTATTCAAAATGACTGTTAGGGTGTTAAAAAAAAAAAAAGATCGATATTTTATTTTTTTTACGTACATCAAAACAAATCCTATCACAGCCGAAGCTTAATGTCTCGACTGAAAGTGGCACTAGCAATTTTTTAATGTTTATTGAACTCTTGCAGCCTGCACTCTTACAGATATTTTCATTATAGCGGAACAAAATGATGAAAAGTGAACTGATTTACACGAGAATGAGTACTCAGCACTTTTTGAGGTCGTTTATTTCCAATCTGTAGTCAAGATACGAAAATTCAGGATGATGGATCGAAATTGTAGAAAACAGACTGAGTTGCCATGAGAATTGCTAGTCAGGGTTCATCGTGTCCATTATTGTGAATTTTGATGTTTTCAATCTAGATTTGAAATTAGAGGCCTCAGAAACTTTTTCTGAATGAGTTTCATCAAAATCGGACGTCGGGAAGAACGTGGGTTTCGAAAAGTTAAATAAACATATAAAGATGCCTTGCATCACCTCTCAGGGTTGACAAGTAGAGTTCATCTTGTAGAATGTTTTGTTTTGTATTGAAAGTGCCGTTTCAAGTGGTGGGAGTAAAAAAAAAAATGAAATGTCAATTTTTTTCAGACCACCTAACTAATATGTTATTCCTTTGTGTGGCAAATGCCTCAACAATTATGAAATTTATAATGTTCTTGTAGCGATGGTAAATTTTATTTTAGCTACAGGCAGACATTGAGCAAAAACAGGTTTGTGCAAACGCAAATAACAGTTGATAACAGCTTGCCTGAGGGGGTTCCTATAGTGCGCTGCTATGGCGTCGGCTGCATAGTACAGGTGCTGCAACCACACAACACACTGACTTATTGCGCTCTCTACTATACGCTTGATTTTAACACCTCTCCAAGTTCAAAACGTTTCAAACTGGGAATAGGATGTTATTATAAGCAGTATTGCCTCACCTTAGCAATCTAACGACAGGCCTGCCTGTTTGAACTGAATTTAAGCTCTTGGCGTTTACCATTCCATATTTTTCACCGACCGAGTACCATCTGACAGTACAGTGCATAAGGTGCTTTTTGCGCGGAAATATTACCAAAAAAATAATATAACATGCATATTGTACAGGCAATGATCCTCGGTCACTTCTATCCAAGGTGCAGAGCATAGCGTTCATACAAAGCTTCTAGCGCACTAAATAATATATTTTTAATCGTATCGGCAATCCTATTTCAACTCTCAAAATCATTAAAACAAATCTGTTATTTACAATCAACAATTAATAAGAACACAGCTCACCTAGTCGTTGGGAGAGCGTACATTAACAACAAGAGCTCCATAATCGGATGGGCTATCGTTTCGTGAATGTTCTTATTATTTTGAATATTATCACATGAACAAATACTTTAGATCTTAGCTAACAGTCTGAAGAGTAATTCGAATCAAATGCATCTGTTACATTGATACGATCGTCTCTTAGACTAATATTTTTCTAACTAACAGAAAACTAAAAATAAATATATTAATAAATATCAGTCAAATATCAAATAAAAATGTCATTGTCAACATAGAAACTTTTGGAACCCTGCGCTCTGCATTATGCAGTTTTACGCCGCAATTAATTACCCGAGCTTGAGAGCCTGGCCGCCAGCGCGGAGGCCCTCTTCGCCCAGCAGGGTGACTTGCTCTTCCTCGCGACTCGGGTCTGCCATCTGCGACACGACACCTCCGTGCTCAGCCTGGCAACAGACACGTGTCACCCCTCCAAATGCCCTGTCTCCCCACAATGCTCTTTTTTTCTCCATGAGATGGAAACTTGACTTACCAAAGTTTTAAAGGTTTGCACTTGCATTGGTTGGTGAGAGGGATTGGGGTAGGAGGAATTCATAAAGTTCACAGGATTAGCAACTAATGAACAATCGAATTTGGAGCCCGGTCTTTCGACCCTTTTGAACTTATTCAAGTTATATACTAAATAAAGCTCCTCCAAGGTGATTGGATGCCATCTCCAAGTTGAAACTTTAGCCATTTATCATTTGAAATGATAAATTCGAACCCCAAGTTATTACGTAAGTGAGAAAAATTGCTTACATACCAGATTGGAAAGATCTATCTTCTGGTTCTGTGTTACTAATCCCATAAAGGGGAAAATTTACGAACAGTACATTGATTAGCTAATCTTTTATGTGTAGAGTGTAGCTATAAATGCAATGCAAGTCATTCCTAGTGAGCAACAATTTCTTTATATTAAGAGAAAAAACAAACAAGGCAAAATAATATACTGTATTTACACGGAAATAAGGCGCACCCCCGTATAACCCGTATCCCGATTTTGGAAGGATCATTTGCGGAAAAACTTTTTTATACTCATATAAGCCGGAATACGTACTAAGATCATCCAGTGAGCGGAGAAATTGTTGTAAAATTTTTCAAAAAATCTACATCCGCGTATAAGCCGCACCCGGGTTTCGGGAGGTTGAAAAAGCGAAAAAAGATGCGGCTTATTTCTGCGTAAAGATGGTAGAATAGTGATTGTGATATCGGAATAAAAATGTTTCAATTGTTCACGTCTGTGATTTCATTCAAGCAACCAGTTAGGAAAAAGATTACAACTATCATTGCACCACTAAATTAAAGAAAAAATTGATGCGATTACCACCCATTAAATAAATGTAAAATACACCATGACAACCAATTTCATTTAATATAATTGATATCATTCGTTTACCTTTTTTTATTTATAATTCAAACTTGTTATTCGTGCATTTTAATTTTATAAAACACATACAAACACTTTGAACAAAAATTCCCTATTTTCGGATTTATATTACAGAAATGTTAAGATACTAAATATAAGTCAAATATACCTATACTTATAGATGGATATAATTGATCCAACTTCTTGACATTGCGCAGGCTTAATATAACGAGTTAAATAATTTGAAAAAACATTCGTCAACATCGTATTCCATAATTTTACTATAGGAAGTATTAAGAAGAGGATACCAAATTGTTTATTTGTGAAAACTACCAAATCGGCAAGAAAGCCTTTGTATTCATTATCCCGGAAGGTATAGAAAAGCAAACTTATTAGAAAAATTAATGATAAAAAATGCATCATCATAAAGAAAGGCATCTGTAATATCATCGAAGAAGTTCAATTTATATAAATTAATATCACTACTACCGGGCGTTGGGAGGAATTTCAACTCATAATTAATGACATGACTATATATTTTTATAAAGTAATCACATGACCACGAAAACAGCATCATTCTGTGAATTACAATCTTAAAAATATTTTGTCAGATCAAAACATCAAGTTCAATTGTTTGAAAATCTATTATCAGATCAAAATTTCTACATTTTCATCTACTCCAATAGCAATCTATGGTATTTGCGATTCAATTTTGTGTTAGCTTTGCATAGTACTGTAAAAAAACTTAAATTTCAAGTGATCTTAGGAAAATGTGAGAAAAATTATAAAAGTATCATTCTGGAAGCAGCTGAATAAGTTGAGTTGTTAAGAATGAGAAAACTAAGAAATTTAATGTCAATTCACATTAGAAAATCTATCAACCATTTTACGAGGCTTATGACTTGTGTTACTTGATACTCGTTGATCAAACTCTTACGATTATATATGATGGTTCAAATTTACACAGGTAAATGCAATCTAAATTGCATCATGTTACTAGATAAGATTGGAAAATTATGAAAAAAAAAAAAAATGGAGATTTGTTCATGCCTAGTAGTAATAGAGTATTGATTAGAGAGTAATCAATTGATGGAGAAAAAAAAATCGGATATTTATAAACCATAATCAGTAGGGATCAATGTTTGGTGTAATTATCAAAACCAAAAAATTAGATTACGATAATATCTGTAATAATACACAACGAAAAAGTTGTATAATCCTCTTTTGTTCATATAAGCAATGCAAAATGCCCTTCGAAGCAGGTTTATATTATAGGTGAAGTTTTGTGACAGAGAAACCTTGATACTACATCTACTATACTATGAGGCTGTAGCATGTGACATCAAGACGAGGTCAAAGCAACGCCCACTTTCTACTCGCGAAATTTACTCAACAGTAAAAATTATTAGAACAATGATCGAAGAGGGTTAATTATAATTTTTTTTTTCTTACCAGAAGAGAATAATAATATGCAGATGTCTGAATTACATTCACTAATGAGTTAGATAAGTGTACTCGAAATTATATTTATAAATGGGTGGTAAAATTCATTGGTAATTTGATATTAATCTCATTAGATAGTGTTATCAGAATTAAATTGATTTTACTCACTGATCTCGGTTCTGTGAAAATTGATTTTTGTGATTAATGGATAATAGGAGTGTCACATTTACCGAACGGACGTGTTACTTGATCTGTTTTTGAGCCTCGAGATAATATCTCATTGATTATCAGAGTTTTAATCTGACGTTGGACTTGCCGACTGCACATACCTACCTATCCGTATATTTAAAACAAGAGATGAAATTTCTATCCAACGTTCATTCGAACTCTATTTCATTTACTGCCATGATTGGAACAAAATTGAATATCCTTAATAAAATATAGATCACATATTTTTTATCAAGCAACATTCTGGTGGAGGAAATGACGCTTATTTTTTTCAATTATCTTCCCACAGCTGATAAAGATAAAGGCAACAGCCTCATTTCATTTAAACGTGCCATACATATGAAACAATGAATTGTATACAAGAGATGGTATACACACTCAAGGATAGACAATTCGAGTGATGTTTATAAATTCAAATATTTGACACTGCAAGCTTGAGACAAACACAACTATTCGTGCATTTCAATGGAATAGGACACTTATGTGTGTACGTAGACGATGGAGGTATTTCCAACCCCGGAAATATTGATTTTTGGGAAAAATATCTTACAAAGGTTTATAATTCATAGTGGTCTTCGTTTTTTTTTTTTCTAGGTATGGAAAATCTCAAAGTGAGATAGATATAGATTATATATGTAGTTAAGAGTCATAAGAACAACATGAAAGACAAATGTCGAGATTTTGTCGGGATATAATAACAGGGAGACAGAGCATAACGAGTGACTTGTGTCTGTTGCGAGGCTGCAACTTTGTTAGTTGGCAACAATGACACATAAACATCCCTAGAATCACTCAACAAAATAATTAGTAACATTAAACCCAGACATACAGCGTCACAGGTTTACTCTTTATCTTCGACTAGAATTGATATTAGTCTCCTTCGTACATAGTATTCAATTAACCAGATTTCTCATTCGTGGTAAAGTGCCGTGGCATTCAGTTAAGATTTTTAAGCAAAAGTACAAAAATTAGACTAGCATCAGCCACTGTGGTGCAATTATTCATGTTAAATTAGTCATGCAAGTTCATTATTCCAAACACATTTTTTCCTCCAGCTACAAAGGCAGGCATCGCCGCTCACAATTCAAAAATAATTATGTAATGTAAAGAGATTTTTGTAATCACTTCTCATACCTGAATATCAATATTGAGAACATTAAAATCAAACAAATATCAAAGTACCGCGGTTTAATGAGGTTTTGTGTTCGAATATGGCTAATGAAAGTGAATATTCCTTAAAAATAGAAAAATCATATAAATTCTAATCTAAGCAGCGCGGCTTTCCGCTGTTCTCGGACTGATATATTGAAAATTCTGAAAGGCTTAATCATATCTCTTCAGGAAAATGTAGAAACTTTATATACTGGCAGCATGAACGTAAAATTCTGCAAGCGAAATGACCATGCCAATTTGGTTTAGTATTATTGCAAATAAAATGGCTGCGCGAATAATGAATAAACCGAATATCCTTTTGTTGTTCGTCCTGTTCAGTTCTTATTTTAATATTAAAAATATTATAATATTAGTTTTGGTTTTCACCAATATTTTCAATAAATAGTTTCCTAGCTAAGGACTTCGATCTTCTCATTATCATTATATTAAAACACAATCATCGACCCTCTGGATATGATTATTAGAACTACTTATTGTGCCTGCAAAATGCAAAAGTTAAGACTGAAGTTTCTCCAGCCTTGTTGTTGTTGCTGCCTATTCTTTCAAGGTTTCTCTTTTAAACAAACTAGCAAATCCACCGCCATGATATCCCATCCTTCTTAACTATGTTAATAGAATAGTTATTGATTGAACTATTTAAATTATTCTTCCATACATTGTGGTTACCATTCCATTGTTAATTAAATTAACGGAGCGATTTCGTGGTAAGTAATGCGCCTAAAAAGTAGGCAAACGGGAATCGCCTGCATTGAGCAGCTCAAACATCGACGATTGGGTTTTATTTCCCATGTAATAAATAAAACCCAATCGTTGATGTTTGATCTGCTCAATGCAGGCATTTCTCATTTGCCTACCTTCTGGGCGCGGTACTTTTCACAGAATCGCTCTGCATATATAAATATATGAAACAAGTGTGAAATTTAGAAAAGTAAAAAAATATCTATAAATTCAAGTATTTCAATGATACATAGATGCGATTTTCTTACCTCGTCAAAAAAGACCTGAGTCTTTCTCAGGATATGTTTGAGCTCTGTAAGTTCTAAGAAATTACGCTTCAGAGCTTCAGCATTCTGGTTTACTTCACGCAGTTCGTTTTCAAGCTTCTCAAATGTTGCTTCTAGATCTATCATCTCACGGGGTTGTGGTGCTTCGGGATTTTCACCCGTATCAAGCATGGGAATACCATCTTTTTTTATTTCTTTTTCAAGGTAGCGCAGCTTGCGCTCCATTTCATCGCATCTTCGTACCTCGTTGACGAATTTACGTTGGAAAGCATTGACGTCCGGATTTAGCTACATGGGAATGAAAAAAATAAAAAAAATATCCTTCTCACGAAGTGAATACAGAGATAAGGGTACAACGTGTGAAGGGGAAAAAAAAAGGAGTTGAGGTGTTTCATTCCGATCTATCATCATTAGGCTAAACATGAAAAAGTCGAGACCATTCCAATTCGGAATACCTCATTCCGGGCGTAACCTAACCTACAAAACCTTGAAACAAGAAGTTCCGTTTTTTTCCTTCGGTTATATCAAGTTTTTGAACTATCTCTGAATGAATTCGAAACTGGATAAGAAAATCCGGGAAATGTTTTTGGAAAAATAATTGAAAATGATCATTCGTTAGGCGTGAAACATAGTGGAAACGAGACACAAGTGGAAAGGGATCGATGACGAAATACGGAATATGAAGCCAGAGACGGGCGCTTCCATACGAGGTAATATAAAATATTGTACATGGGATTGTCTATGTTTGATCTTTGTACAAGATAGTGAAAAGTGAGTAATCAAGAAGGAAGTATGTACTGAGTGATTATACGGTATGGAATCGCGGTTCGAAAAATCATGATAAAATAATCTATAATAAACAAATATAGAGATATATTAGACTAGAGATTAAAAACTCACATCTCGAAATTGAACGAGACCCAATTCTCCCAGTTCGGACACGCAGGCATAAGCCGCTTCGCTCTGAAGGAAGAGCTGACACAAGGTCATCTCCTCGCTTCGGAAAAGTGATCCCATTTTATGTTGGATCGACAGAACCGCTGTAGAATGTAATTTTTAATAGTTATTCGTTATTATGTACACTCGAAGGAGTTTTTAGATTTTCATTAGTGAACCATGAAACTTTACTTGTGAGAATGTTATCCCTGACACACAGTTAAATGGGGACCAGACCGTGCCACGAATCGCTCAGTCCGCCTCTTACTTCAAATGAATACCAATGAATACTGGCCAAATTGGGATATGAATAGAACGCGAAATCACGAAAGGCGCCGAACGCTCTGCGAAATTCCGACGTTAACCGAATGCTGATCGATCGGTAGGTCACGAGTTCCACACACCGTTTCCACAGCCTCGACAGCCGACGCGCGCATAGAGAAATGAATGCTAATCACAAGTTACGACGCTAGCGCTGATCACGAGTTGTGCTTGCGCAGGAAATACTAGTCACGGGCGTAGTTAGATATTTATATTGGGGATCAAAAACGGAAGTCTTGTCTTTATCTATGTCTTCTTTTCATTTTAATATGTTTTTCGAAACCATTCCTAAGACAATAAGTTCAAAGCAATGTTAAAAATCAATAAAAAGTCAACAGTCAAATACACAAATATGTCGAATGTCTTGTTACTAAACTACTCAACCGTAAGCTTATGGTCGCTTATTATGGTTCTTCGAGTATCAATAGGTTGGTTCGTCTTAGCTTACACTTTCTACACTTTTCTCACACTTTTCACACTCGCCCAATAGGAGGTGTAAATTTCTAGTGAAAAGTGTAAAATCTGGTAAAAGTGTAAAAGGTGTAGCTAAGACGAATAAACCTAATGTTAAGGGGAGGTCTACTCGATTTTTACCGACCGTCTATTTCTCGAATTTCTCCGAAACGGGGCTATCAATCGACTTGTCCTTTCGGCAGCCGATGTTTGACGAGTAATAAGTTCGAACTGGTACGTTTGATCGGATGAAATCGGGTTTTTTTTTTTTTTTTTTTTTTCATCGAAAAGTGTGGGCGTGCCATTTATTTCGACTTACATCACAGCCAACGCATCGAAAATGCGAAATCGGCCTCCGTAGCCCGATTCTATATGGCATTCCGAACACAACTATCCAGAAACATCTGTGTTTTCCACAACGATGGAGGGGCAAAACGTATTCCACGATTTTGTGGTAATTTTCGCGATTTCCACGGTTGGGAGCGGCAATTACCACAAAATCGTGGAATGCGTTTTTCCCTTCGTCGTTGTGGAAACAAAGATGTTTTTGGATGGTTGTCTTCGGAATTCCATGTAGAATTGGGCTACAGAGGCCGATTTTTCATTTTTGATGTGTAGGCTGTGATGTAAGTCGAAATAAATGGCACGCCCACACTTTTCGATAAAAAAAAAAAAAAATCCCGATTTCATCCGATCAAACGTACCAGTTCGAACTCATTACTCGTCAAATATCGGCTGCCAAAAGGACAAGTCGATGGATGACCCCATTTCGGAGAAATTCGAGAAATAGACGGAGTTGGTAAAAATCGAGTAGATTACCCCTTAACTGTTGATGATAAGCAACATTGCATGATTTCCTGTTCTGTTCTGAATATTTTCATTCAATCCATTACAACGATTGTTTCTCATAATACATAACACATATAACATATGTCTCTTATACATGAGTCGCTGCTCTTCTACGCTAATTTTCAGACATTGTTCGACACAAAGTTCTGTTATTGCCTCATTGGTAATTCCTGTCGGATCAGACCAATCATGTCGTTTTATGTCGCTTCAAAGTGAAGGGACCATAGTATACATACGGTACTGGTTTACAGATGCGATCTTAATTATCTTCTTCGATTTTTGATTTTGATGACACGCTTCTGACGCGTTGATATCGTAGATGACGTACGTGCGCCGTGAACGTCAGTGTACGTATGATATGTTGTAGAATAAGCCAACACGTACGGAACAGGCATTGGGCTGCGGGTTACGTAAAATGATAATATGATTTATATATTAGGTATACATAGGTATACGTTGAGTCTACAAAATGCGATAATTCTTTCAAATTGACTCGCGGGTATTTTATACGAAAACTTTAATAGTATTATTTTTCAACGACGGAACATACTATAATGGATTATAGAATTTCAAGTGGTAATAAATAATACAGATATTATATGCATATGTACACATGGCGAGGTTGATTCTGGCCCGAAAGGGACTGTTTGGTATATGATTTAACACGCTAGCCCGATCACTTCCCGGCCAGAATCAACCTCACCAGGTGTACGTATAGTATGTGAAGTAGCTTAACAGCATACAAACACAATATAATAGTTCAAAATTCGGTTCATTATACTGGGAGCTTTCCATCTACAGCCAAAAATCAACACACTCAGACACACAGCTAAACGATTGGTCTTTTCCGTTCGCTCCAGCCAATCATATTGCTGTGTGTCTGACTGCGTCGATTTTTGGCTGTAGATGGAAAGCTCCCACTATGATTAGTATAATGCAACCGGAATCATATGCTTTATCTGATAACAATTAGTGGAAAAGATTACGATGAGTCTGTAATGCTGATGTCTTTTTACTGGGATGACCTTCAATATTTCCGCATCTGCAAAAATGAACTTTGGCAAGCTGTAGCTTCCAAACGATCCATCCGAGAGCAAAATCCTACTGAGATTTTTTCTTCCCTGTTCGATTATCTAGTGATGGCATTTTTTTTAAATTAAAATTTGAATTTTTTAATTTTTAATTTTTTTTTCTAAGACCGACGGAAAGTCTGTTTTTCGTCAAACTGATTGCCTTATACTATGTTTTTTTTCTTATAAAAAAAGGTTATAACTGGTAGACCTTCGGAAACATTTAACTAACAATTCAGCCATATGATGGCGTGAATTTTCACCTTTCCTTGGTGTATATAAATGCCATGCGGCATTGTAACGCTACACCATTCGAGCGTGAAATCGGTTTTTAGACTCTATTTTCGGACGGAACGCACATCTTTTTGAACGTATGCATTTGGAATTAAATTTGAATTTGTGCGGCGTTGGCCTTTTTTGCATTTTTGACGCCTGGGCCCGAATAATAATCGAAATGTGTCTTCTTCTACCGAAAGGAGGTGGGCGACCAGGAATTGCCCTTAATTGTTGATATGCAATATACGGAAAAACTGGAGTACATACACATGGCGAGGTTGATTCTGGCCCGGAAGTGACTGTTTGGTATATGATTCCGATGACTTCCGGGCCAGAATCAACCTCGCCGGGTATACATATCAGTACAGGTATAATGCGTTACAGTGGGAGCTTTCCATCTACAGCCAAAAATCAACACACTCAGACACACAGCTAAACGATTGGTCTTTTCCGTTCGCTCCAGCCAATCATATTGCTGTGTGTCTGACTGCGTCGATTTTTGGCTGTAGATGGAAAGCTCCCAGTAATGTTCATCCAATGTTCATCGATGGTGTCCCCGTGGCTCACTATTATTCCTAGAGCCTTTTTTCAAATCAAATTTCCCTTCTACAAATATTTCATTTGCCTATGACCAGTGGCCTACTTCGTGAATCTGCGTCACTTCACAGCTGTCAATATCACAAAGTAGCTCCATAAAGTTAGCGCCTCATCAGCCCAGATTAACTTAATTCTTTTTTTAATCGATTGTAGGTCGTTTGTAGGTGATTGATGACGCATTTTTGATGTTTGATAGTCACTCGTTCCTTCATAAGAAATAAAATAATATTGGATCGGGTTCAGTCACAGAGGAAATTTCCTGGACTGATTTCCCCTGGAACTAGTGTCCAAAAGTCAGCTTGTTATTTACTATTTTCGTACACAATTTCAATATCTTTATGCGAAATCATTTGTAGGTCGTTTGTAGGTGGGCTGTAGCGGATCCCCGACGTTTGATAGCGAACCGTTGATGCGTAACAACTGAAACAACAATCTAGGGAATTTTCCCCGGATCGATTTCCACCAACGCACTTGCAAAATTTTCATATGTTCGGATAGACTGCACTATCTTCAAGAGCAATCGTTTGTAGGTGTAATATTTGGTGTATTAATATCACTGTTCGTTGATTAAAATAATTGGCCGTCGCACTTACGTTCATCATATACAGTCGCTGCGATATGGCTGTAGTTTTGTAATCGCACCGAATCATTGCGGCTTCATTTCCGGCGGGGCAAGAATTCATCTGTGTGAAATCAGCCCGAAACTTATTATTTTTATGATTTATTTACCGAACAATTAATCTTTAACTGTTCCCAATAACTCTCCTAACACTCTTCTGTATTCAATGGTAATATTCGTTGGACTATCTGAACATACTGCTAAAGACTGCTTTATTGGATTATTCTATTATTTCTATCATGTATACTCAGCTGATCGTAATTCTTAGCTTCCCGAACGGTTTATTGAATAATTGTTCCGAAAAATGAAATAAGTCGTATTAATGGTAATAAGTAATATTACCATTGAATACAGAAGAGTGTTAGGAGAGTTATTGGGACCGGTAAAGAGTAATTGTTCGGTAAATGAATCATTAAAATAATAAGTTTCGGGCTGATTTCACACAGATGAATTCTTGCCCCGCCGGAAATGAAGCTGCAATGATTCGGTGCGATTACAAAACTGCAGCCATATCGCAGCGACTGTATATAATGAACGTAAGCGCGACAGCCAATTATTTTAATCAACGAACGGTTATGGGAGCTTTCCATCTACAGCCAAAAATCAACACACTCAGACACACAGCTAAACGATTGGTCTTTTCCGTTCGCTCCAGCCAATCATATTGCTGTAAGTCTGACTGCGTCGATTTTTGGCTGTAGATGGAAAGCTCCCTATATTAACACACCAAATATTACACCTACAAACGATCTGCAAACGATTGCTCTTGAAGATAGTGCAGTCTATCCGAACTTATGAAAATATTGCAAGCGCGTTGGTGGAAATCGATCCGGGGAAAATTCCCTAGATTGTTGTTTCAGTTGTTACGCATCAACGGTTCGCTATCAAACGTCGGGAATCCGCTACAGCCCACCTAAAAACGACCTACAAATGATTTCGCATAAAGATATTGAAATTGTGTACGAAAATAGTAAATAACAAGCTGACTTTTGGACACTAGTTCCAGGGGAAATCAGTCCAGGGAATTTCCTCTGTGACTGAACCCGATCCAAAATTATTTTATTTCTTATGAAGGAACGAGTGACTATCAAACATAAAAAATGCGTCATCAATCACATACAAACGATCTACAGTCGATTGCACACTTGCCAAATCGAATTCCATCAAGAATAATGGGGAGCTTTCCATCTACCTACACAGTCGACACAGAGCGACACCGTGTCTCACGCGGTGCTTTCCAGCAACGACACACTACGGCGCAACTGAGCACAGCTCGACGTTGTGTTTATGGCGCTGT
Organism: Tenthredo scrophulariae; assembly: GCA_963978835.1. Taxonomy (NCBI): domain Eukaryota; kingdom Metazoa; phylum Arthropoda; class Insecta; order Hymenoptera; family Tenthredinidae; genus Tenthredo; species Tenthredo scrophulariae. The sequence continues at coordinate 14,184,904 of OZ022232.1, forward strand.
GTCGCTTTCATTGCTGCCAACTGTAGTAGAGAATTTTATGTTTACGCGTTGGAACCATTGTGTCATTCCGCGGGTGATTTGTTTTTGAATTTCTCAACAGTGCAGATACAATCGCTGCGAAAATGGATTCTGCAATAAACAGTTAAGTAATATAGTCACATAATATTAATAGTTTATTAAAAAAAGATATACATCTATTCAGACTACTTTTTCAGTGATTAAGTAGTTTCAGCGCTATTTTTGGGGGACGGCTAGCTCAAATATTTTTAACGAAAGTGAATTTTTTGTTTGCACCTTTGTTCCTGACCGAATTAACGTTGTTGATTCACTAACAAAAGTTTACATAATTAATTATTTTAGATGCACTCGTTTGCAAGCATTGCGAGATGATTTTGCCAAACTTTGATGTTGTTCCAAGCCACGGGTGCTTCCTCAAAAAGGAGGTCTATATGGACTCAAACAACGTCCTGTATACGCCCGATGCTATCTCAGAGGAAGAAGAACGTAAGCGGTTTGATCAACTAAATTACTTCAATTGCCATCCTGTATTGCGTGTCTGATTGTATAAGGTCGTTTGTGCCAAAATAGTATACTACGCAAATTAGAAAAAGGCCATTTCAGTCGTAAAACGACGTATACTTTTTTTTGCATGTGCTCTAGAAATACTCAAAACGCATATATTCCTAATTGTTATTTTTCTTCTTTTGCAAATGCTCATATAAAAACTTTTGAATCGCGTCGATTTGAATCTATGAATGAAGGAAGGAAGGAAGGAACGAACGAACGAACGAACCAATGCACGAATGAATGAATAAATGAATGATTAAATATAAGTAAATAAATAAGTCAATACGAGCTCATTAATTTAGAAACATGAAAATTCGCAGACGATATGTAGTGCATAAGGCCATTTGTGGGCATATATTACGATCTAATACTACTGGATAGTATTTTTTTTTTTTTTTTATAAAACTTTTGATTAAAGGGCAGTTGTACTTAGCCTTACCCACTTTAACAAGTGCATGCTCTTCGATTTTTGTAGTAACAGTCTCAAACTACATCCTGGAAAGTGTATTGACAGCTGAGGATGATGCGTCCGTGAATAATCCATCCATGTGTATTCAGCAGAATGTGAATATCAAGCAGGGTGTGTCACAATTGCTTAATAACTCGCAACATAGTCATTAACGTATTAATAACTAGCTCATAACTCAAATTTCACGTACGTTACATGTAGCTGCTGTTTGGTCGACGCAAGCAACGCTAGCTCTCCTGAGCCTATATGATGCAAATAAGCACTTGGTAGATAATCCGAAGAAGCAAGGAAAGTTGTGGACAGTAATTTCTGATGGATTGTTTCAAACTTGGGGAATAGAGGTGATCATGTATTTCACCAAAAACTAGTTCTTACTAATTTTGAGATTTGGGAAGTTCCCCAATCTATTGTCTATTGTAATTTGTTATTTTTATTTTTCAGTTGAATTAACAAAGACACCTATTAATAAAGCAATGGTCTTTATTTTAAATTCTAGATGACCAAAGACCAAGTCAGGTGGAAAATGAATGCCCTGATCCAGAAATACCACGAGTGTCTTGACAATAACTCAAAATCTGGCCGAGGTGCAATGCCTTTCAAGTGGTTGCAACAGATGGAGGAGATTTTCCACAGGCATAGAGATGCGGCAGCCGGTTGCACGGTGTCTTCGGGTTTCGCCTCTTTCAAACGCAAAGCTGATGCTACAGGCGAAAAGGCTCCAAAAAAAGGGAATAAGACTGACACTACAAAGAAATTCGGCAAAGAAAATTCCTTGGCCAAACTCATTCCGCAGTATAAAGCGTCATCTTGCGAAAAGTCGTTGCATGAAGTGAATTCGGCCGAAAACAAGCAAATTCAGAATTCATCCCCACTAGCCAGCAATTCATCGGAAACCAGAACCCGTCCAACACATGGAACTGGTTCAAAGGTGGCGAGGACAAAAATAGAGTTGGAGAAACAATGGCTGAGCCATTTGGCGAATAAGGAAAAGCGTGATAGTGTCAGAGATGCAAGATATGAGAGAATGATGGAAAAGAAGAAGGAAGCTCTACAATTGAAAAAACGACAGTTGGCAATCAAAGAGAAGGAATGTGAAGTCCGAAAACAAATTGCTGAGAAAAAGATTCAGCAACAAGCAAAAAAACATGATGAAACAATGGAGCTAGAAAAAATTAAGTGTCAATTAATGAAAGACTATTTAAAAGGCAAGGTGAATAAATCCCCAACAGTCTTGTCAGATTCGGATGACGATTGAAACTCGGATTGCAAATTTGCTGTATGTGAGGCTGTGGATTATGCACTTGACTCTATATTGTTAATACTTTAAATTTTATTTTATTTACGTTTCAACTTATAAATCTTTGCAAATCTTCTTATTTTTAAGTCATAGATGGTAGATGGTAGATGAGGAGGATTCTTAGAACGATGGTTTCTGTAGCTAGATTCAGACGATCAGTGGAGTGATAAAACTTTATAAAGGTATATTTTTACATTCTGACGTCACTCATTATTCCTATTGTAGTAGTACTAGTATCATTGATATAATAAGAATTAGTGCACACGACCAAAGAATATTGTTTTAGCATTTCATTCAAATAATAGTTTTCTATCATATTACCTACATTAAGGTTTAAATAATTTGCGCAATAATCATGTGTATTCAAATAATCGTTTTCAATAATGTGGATGACTCACGACGAAATAAGTAATACGTGATCGTTTATTATTTTCAAATTGAATAAATATATTCTTTGAAGTAAGGTTTTAATTGCATTGCATTTAGTACACATTAAATTAGTATATTAATTGTATTGTACAGACAAGACATGTTGCAAATAACCATATCAATATTAAATATAATTAGTAACATGTCAAGGTAAATTACGGAACAATAAAGTGAGGAATCAGTTGTTATGGAATTCTTTGAATGTCCGGTTTCAAAAAATTGTACGGAAACATTGTTTGTAAATAGAGCTGTGTGTCTGGCTATCAATTCTAGAAGCCTCATAGCGCACTGACGCCTTTCCTCAATAACTTCGGCCTCGAAACAGTAAAAAAATTTAGGCTTTGGAAAAGCCGGGACAGATTCTTTGATCCTGAGAGTATCATATCTGCTAACCAACTCTAGATGAAATTTCATAAACTCGAAAAATCTGGGAAATAAAATAATTTATTTGAAAATTTTTTGAACGAGTAGCAGTTCAGGAAGCAGTATCAGCTCCTCAAATAATGATCATGACGATACTGGATTTGTTATTCTTCCCTCTCAAGATTAGGTGTATGGTATTGATTCAGATCACATTGCCTGGGAACATTTCTAAAAACAATTCCATTCTGCGGTCCACCAGTCTTCTGCGATCAATTACTTGAAATACTTCATCGTCAATATCTTCAAGACATTCGTCGACATAGGTATCAAAATCATACTCATCGTCTACATCGATGCAATAATTGTGCAATATACAAGCTGCAACGACTATGTTGGTGATGAATGACATCTCTCGGTATTCGGTGAAGAACTTAATTCGTCGAAAACGTCCTTTCAAGCAGCCAAAAGCTCGTTCAATTGCCATTCGCGTGGAGGAGTGTAGGAAATTAAATTCGATTTGTTGTGGCGTTAAATGACCATTATCTCGGAATGGTGGAACGAGCCAGGATAAAGAAGCATAGGCAGAATCTCCTATGATAAACGTGTTACCGGGGAATAGTAATTCTTCGTCTACATTGGCAGTTTGGTATAAAGGTGACCTTCTGAGAACACGGGCATCATGCAGGGAACCAGGCTCGCCGACATAGATATTCGTGAATCTCATATTTGCGTCGACAACAGCTTGTAAATTTATTGAAAAAAATCTCTTCCTGTTGCAATAATCTCGTGCGTTGAGACGCGGCTTTTCAATACGAATGTGTGTTCCGTCGATTGCACCTATGACATTCCGAATACCTCTCTTTGCAGCAAACTCATCACTAACCCTGATAACTTCATGCCCTTGAGGCCATTTGACAACATCGTCCAGCTTTGTCAAGAGCCAATTCATCACACGGCGAATAACGCGGAAAACTGATGAGATGGATACATGGAATCGGTCCGAAATAGTACGCAATGGTTCAGTATTTGCCATGTGCCATAGAAAAATGAGGAAGCTCCATTTTGCTGAAATGGGCGTCATTCCGAATGTATGCGACGGAATCCTCCCAGATAATTCTAATTCTTCTGAAAAATAAATCGAAATTCAGTTGTATGTGTTCAATGAATTAGTATGATATTCCAAAAATTATGCTCCGCCCGTATAATAAACCTATAGTTACCAATTAGTTGTAACGTTGTGCCTCGAGTTAATCGAAAATGTTCCTTAAACTCTGAATCCGGCATGAAATCAACGGTTTGCAGATAGTTTTCAATCCGACATCTTCTCTTTCCACTGGTTAAATATTGCATCAGAGGGAAGAATAACAAATCACTATCGTCATGATCATCATCTGAGGAGCTGATACTGCTTCCTGAACTGCTACTCGTTTCAGTAGAGTTACAACTTGTCGCACTTGTCGAGCTCTCGGCACTTAAGGACGGAGTCATCATCAAATTACTGATTATTTCAGTTTCATTCATCTGAAACCAATGAATATTACTCCACAATGATTCACACCAACCAATTTCATTCACTTTGCTTGATAGGATTATATTTGACAGATAACCGAGAAAGAAATATCTTGTTGAATTGACCTGTTGAAGTCACACAAAAAAGTATTTTTTTATAGTATAAAGCTATAGTGCAAAAGGTGTGATTCTTGAAAGTATAACTTATTTTTAGATTATGGTTGTTCGTGGCTGGGAGAAAAAAATTGAAAATGAAAACATTTTGCAGGGCTAAAAAAGTCCGTTGCGTCTTAATTTTCATCGCAGGTGGTTGAAATATTTTTTCAATCCTCTGTTCGACCAATTTTTAATGAGATGTTCACTCAAATTATTGTTTACGGATAGATTTAATGAGGGAAAACCTACCTTTTATGCGATCGTTGGAAGATAATGTTCAAATCTTGATCAAAATACCGCGCACAATCACTGCTAGTGATTAATGGCCATGGAGAAAAAAATTTAGTGGAAACGATATTAGCGCACTCTATTTTTCTGGTCCGGAACTAAATGACGTTCCAACAAGCACAGTACACAGTGTCTAAGTGTGTCGACAATGTGTTTATTTGTGTTGAGTAGATGGAAAGCTCCCATGGTAATGAGGTGCTATAGTTCTAGGGGAAACCGGTCTAGGGAATTTCCCCTGTGACTAAGCCTGATATAATTCAATTTTATTATTTATGAACGAACGATTGATTATCAAACATCGAAAATGTGGTATCAATCACCTACAAACGATTCCAGGCCTGAGAAATCAAATTCGATAATAATTAAGGTTAATGAGGGGCCAACATCACTTAATACCTCCATATACTTAGCCCCTCATTTGACCGGATTAAGATGATTTTTTTTTAAATTGTTTGTTGGTCGTTTGTAGGTGAATGACGGACTAATCACGATGTTTGACGATTATCCATCGATTAATTAAAAAATAAAACAATTTTGGCTAGGGAATTTTTATAGTTGGCCCCTCAATGGTAAGAAATTAATCAGATGTGGTAGCAATCGACGCAGAATCGTTTGTTGGTGATTGACGGTCCATTTTTATGGAGGAAATTTGGATACTTTCCTTGTAATAACGAAAAAAGTTATTGGTATTCGGATACCGAACGTACAGGTAGCCTTAACCTGAACGCGTGATCATCGCTTCATGGAAACCTGGCGTATTAACAGCTGTTTCAGAATATGGCGGCTCGATGTCGACAGATGTGTGGCTACAAGCATCACTTCAATAATCCTAATCCAAAAAAGTAAAGCCTAGATTGAACGAATGAATAGCCGAAACATACGTCGTCTTATCTTATCGTTTGCATTTTGGTAGCCAACCTTCCTAAATATTTTGTTGTAAAATAACCTAAAAATATATTAGATTTTGATAGATGAGAATAACAATTCTACTGAATGATCAATCTAGATTATTATATTCTCTTATGGACAACCTTTGATAGGATTCGTAATAGGCAATAAATGGACTGTGTTCTCACTACTCTCGCTACTTGAAAGACTAAATAATCATAGTACTTTTTTGGTATTGTTAATTATTCCATGATGACCATAAGCTTTGCGAAGATTTTAGAGAAACAATAGTTGGATGAGAGTAATGTAATATTGTTTTTTCATAATCCATAAATGCGTCAGGAGTCAGTTGTAACCAAGTTTGAAATCTATCGTCGATTGTTCGGAGTACTTCGAATCCGTGATGAGTAAGCTGACACATAAATAATTGAACTCGTAAGCTTTGAATTTTTCTGGTAAAAACCACCGTCTTTATTATTGGATTTTGGCGTATACATGATTTTCAAGTTACAATTCATTGAATTTTACCATACATGGATTATATGAATCCGATCTGGTGTCTGATCATGCAGCCTTGCATCTCAAACAATCTTCTATCATCAAGTTCAGCTATGAGCATTTGGTGCTACCATGGCATTCCATATTTGAGGAGGTTCTCTATCTTACCTAGTAGTCTTATGGGTTTCGAGTTCACTATTCCATCCTCACATGCTTCTTTCGACTGCAGGTTTGCAATTTGGTCAAGGATGAAAGTTCACTCTTCAAAATCTAATGGGATAACAGAGAAAAATAATTAATTAAAAAGTCACTACCACATGGACATTTGAGGAAGAAATGTGCCATTCTTCGAATTCTTGGGAAATTCCAGTAAATTAAAAATCCGATAAATTATTATCCGTAGTAATACCACAAGACCACTGATCTCTATACTAACAGGATAGCTGACTCCTATGCCTCCAGCACAGAGTAGCTTGTGCCAATTAGAAGCGCTCAGAAACGACACACGCGCCACAATAGCCAACCTGGAACTATCAAGTCACGTGACTTAGTATGTATGTTAGTATGTTACACACGTACAATTCGTACCTATGAGTGTTTCATGACAACATAATAGCGCACTAAATTTGACATCTTCATATTTGTGAATAATATTCTCTTTACATTTATAATAATAATTTATCGACATTATGGGAGATTTTTGTATTTATTGCAAGAGGAAAGAAAATAAGCTCGCATCTTTGCATTCATTCAGGTACGTACGTTTAGTAATATTGTTTAATTTGTGTTGCTTGATTGATTTTAAACTCGTTCTTGACAATAAAGTGATTTTCGAACTTCATTTTACTTTTAATTTATGTGGAGTTAATTTTCAGAATGCATTAATCGAGCATAAAATACAGATCATACTCCGGCCGTTGATGCTGTAACACAACGGAATTCTAAAGAGCGCCAATTTAGAAATTAATAGCTATGGTCAACGCAAACCGCTCATTCCGTCATTTTCATTACGAGGTGTACGCGAGGCGGTTAGATTCGAAATTTTTAATTCCAGGTTGGATATAGTAGCGCTGGTGTCGGTTTCATCTGCTTCTATTGGGCACGGCTCGAGTATGCTGATCAGCTATCCAGTTAGTATAGAGATTAGTGAGTGCACAAGACCTTCAAAATCACCGGATATTCCTCGATTGTTTTGCTGCGTGGCATCGTGAGGGCTAAGTTTTGCAGATCAAAAATCACGAGCCCGCAGCGTGAGGGACTGTGGGGCCAACTTTTCACACACCGACAGAATCAAATACGCTTCGTGTACACAATCTGTAAAATGATATCGTCACTTCATACTATGTTTTGTTTTTTTCTCGATCATTTTGAAGATCGTACTTGTAGCCGAGTGATGCCATTATAAATTACTTACCAAGGGTACTGAGAGCATAACTGGAATTCCATGCCTGCAAAGAATTCGATGGCACCAGAAAGTCTGTTAATCAGGGTCTTGGCATGTGACGTTCTTTGTATTCTTACGAAAGAAACAGCTCTAATACTAGCAACCAGCTTTACAAACTATTATAAGTACTTAGTTTCGGATAGATTGTATTGGTTCATAAGTATGTATGTACCTTCCAACCTCATCTGCAAGAGGAGACTGAAATTCAATAATTACATAGTATAATTAGACTTGATCGAGAACAATTAAAATTACCGTGCAAGACAACGTATGTGTCGGCTATTCATTCGTTCGATCTAGGCTTTACTTTTTTGGATTAGGATTATTGAAGTGATGCTCGTAGCCACACATCTGTCAACATCGAGCCGTCATATTCTGGAGGAGCTGGTTATACGGCAGGTTTCCATGAAGCGATGATCACGCGTTCAGGTTAAGGCTACCTGTACGTTCGGTATCCGAATTCCAATAACTTTTTTCGTAATTGCAAGGAAAGTATCCAAATTTCCTCCATAAAAATGGACCGTCAATCACCAACAAACGATTCCGCGTCGATTGCTCCCACATCTGATTAATTTCTTACCATTGAGGGGCCAACTATAAAAATTCCCTAGCCAAAATTGTTTTATTTTTTGATTAATCGATGGATACCCGTCAAACATCGGGCGCGTCTAGTTAGTAGCCGCAAGTGGTCGCCGAGTCGCTGAACATCGCGAAGAGTCGCGATCGCGCTGCTGCCGATGTTGCCATTTTTCACGCTTGGCAGTTTACACGGAGTGTCTTAATTCTCAAATGATTCTGGTAATCGCGACGTGGCCTACCGGATAAGTTCAGATAAGTTATAAGCTGTAGAAGGAAATAGTCATCCGTTAAAAAAATAACAACAAACTTATTCGAGACAAGATAACCAGAAAGTACGGAGTAAACATTTCTTTAAACCAGGCTGCAGTTGTTGGGCTTGCAGTTGCCGTCGCCGCTGTGGTAGTGGATCAGGACGAAGCTGATTTTAGAGATTAGTTGATTAGTTGTCAATTGATTTGCAATGTGTGGAGCTAATCCGTGCACTCTATAATTGCCATGGGTTCGAATTTGAATTTCTTGTCCAGAAAAATGAGGCCCTGGACATCTACATATCCAAAACTTCGCTTTTTCGACAAGAAGTTCAAATTTGACCCGCGCAAAATCTACGAGATTGAAATGAAAGGCAACCACTTGCGACCACTAACTAGACGCGCCCATCGTGATTAGTCCGTCATTCACCTACAAACGACCAACAAACGATTTAAAAAAAAATCATCTCAATTCGGTCAAATGAGGGACTGAGGCTGGATTCCCATGGGGCCGGAATTCACGGATTCGGAACGGAATTCTAGTGACTTTTTCTATGTGTAGGTGTATACATACACGCAATACATAGAAAAAGTCACTAGAATTCCGTTCCAGGGACCCGATTCTTGAAATGATGCGATATTTCTCGTATGCGGAAAATATCGCATGGTTGGTATCGCATGCGACTTCCGAAGCGTATTCTCCACGGCTATGCGATATGTTTTGTTCGATAATTTACGTATGCGATAGTCCTACAGTGTTGCCGTTAGTTGCTATGCTTTAACAAAATATAGTAGCCAATAGCAATGATGTTATAACAGAATTATTTAGGCGCGTCGTTGTCTATGTTTTAAAAATTCCTCTCTGTCATCACTCATCACTTACACATTATAATCTATAACTGTATCAACACTGATTAAAAATTAATCGAAAAATGTCATCAGTAATTAAAAAACGTTCTGGCTACATCAATGAAGAGCAAAAAAATTTTTTAGTTGGTAAGTAATTAACCTTCTCTATCAGTATATCATAGAATGATTCCAACTTTCAATTTAGCTTCTCAACTATTCAAATTTGTAATTTGTATAGAGAAGATTAATAAGAACTAAAAATGAATAATAAATAAGCAATAGCAGCCTGACAAACCAGCAGTGACTATCATTTATTAATTGATCAATCCCGTATATATAATATGTATTCGAATCACAGAATTCATGGGTAGAAATCCCGAATTACAAAGTGGGAAGTTTTCTTCGAATTTCACATTTAAACATGCCCAAAAACTATGGGAACAACTTACGTCAGAATTAAACGAGATACCAGGTGCAATAAAAGAGTGGAAGCAATGGAGAAAGGTATAGATATACACTCTACACATAATACACAGACACGAATGCGTTTACTGTTAATTTCATTCACGGCGGAACTACCCGTGCGCATAGTTTAGTATCCTTGGTTGGCACCGTATCCCGCAATGGCTATCCCCAATCTCAATATTATTTTAAAAATGAGGTGTTTCTTCAGTTGCCTGCCTCAGGTGCACGGATCGTTCCGTAAATATAATATATGGACGTATGAATTTTTTAAACGCCACACTAACACAATTGATGTTTACTGAGATAGACTTGGCAAGATATGCGCAGTGCGACTAAATCTAAACATACATCTATAAAAAATCATGCGAAAGGAACTGGTGGAGGACCTGCTTCAAGTCAGGTTTTGACAGAAATCGACCAAAATGTGCTTGCACTCATTGGTTCTACAGCTGTGGAAGGACATGACACGATACATGAATCCGTGGTGCAATTTGTAAGCGATCATCATTGTATTGCAATATAATAGGGTTGCCCCCAGTAAATATTTTATGAATTAATTGTTATCAATTACACTCATATTGCAGAAGTGGGATGAAGGTCCCGAGCCGTGCAATATCGAATACCTCTCCGATGATGAAGAAGCTGTTGAGAGTTCTCTCGTTAAATATACCAGTAAAGAACTCGTGGTAAATAACAATAAATCCTTGACAAATAATATTTCGGGTGTACAAAGAACATCAATCCCAATATCGCCTATTCCAAATTCAAGTACAAATAAAACAGGTGTCAAGCGAACTTCCGCTGCCCTCAGATACGACAAATCAATAGAGCAGACTACTAAATTAGCAAAAATTTCACAAAACGATAGTGACATGCGAAAGTCGTATTATGAACGAAAACTTGATCTTTATGCGAAAGAAATAGCACTTCGAGAAAGAGATGTAGTGTCCAAAGAAAATACTAATATACTGCTACATCAATTTAACGATAATGTAAAAAATCTAACAACAGTAATTAAAAAATTGATTGAAGAAAAAAAAAACCAATGATCAGCGTAATTAATTAGTTAATTAACTGAGGATTTATTGTTCTTTACCACAAGTCCTTTGCTGGTATATTTAACAAGACATGAGGAAAAGTATTTCTTTTTTTTTTTTTTTTAATTGGTCATCAATAATGAAAAAGTTCATGATAGGAATTCCATTGCTTCCACTCTTTTATTGCAACAGGTATCTCGTTCAATTTTAACGTAAGTTGTTCCCAAAGTTTTTGGGCATGTTTAAAAGTGAAATTTTAAGAAAACTTACCAGTTTGTAATTCGGGATTCCTACCCATGAATTCTGTTCATTTATGATATTTTAAAATTATACGTTATCAGAATAGTATGCCAAATTGTTCACTCAATAAAAGAGATTGTATGAAAAGACGTTAATTTTTTTTATTAAATGTTGGTCGATTTGTTTCACATGTTGGATACCGTTCGAAAGAGGTACTAACGTTAGAAGTACCGTCTTATCAAATTATCGCGTATTCTTCGCCCAGCAGACAATTCGGGATTCCTATTTGCTACACCTATCTCAGGCTCATTTAGTCCAACAACACCATCCAAAGCGAAGTCCAATAATTCACCTTCTCCTTCAGGTTGAGGCACGTTGTCGTCAATGCACATATTATGCAACACCGTACAAGCATTGATAATTTTCGAGCACATATCTGGCTTGTAATGTAGGACCCTTTGTTTGAACAAGCAGCGGAATCTCATCTTTAATAAGCCGTTGCAACATTCAATCAGCGATCTAGTGCTCATTTGCCGGGCGTTGTATCGTCCTATTTCAATATTTTGTACTCCGTCCAAAATTGGAGTCATCATCCACGGTCTAAGCGCATATCCGGAGTCACCTTTAATTTCGGCAATGTATAGACATTCCACATCGAAGGAATTTTAAAACTTTAAATCTCGACTTTGATATTGATTTTAGACTTTAGGATGCAGCTTTTTCTAAAATGGTTATTTTTGAGGGACACAAAATGGTCCATCAATTTATTTGATGAGCGTATTACCTAGCAAGAAATATTGATGTCCACGATTGTAAATATCTTGCATTATGGGAAGCATGTTACTGTTATTCCAGATATACGAGTCGTGAGTGCTCCCAGGGAATCGAGCATTGACGTTCAAAATCCGAAGATCGGTATCACAAATCTTTATATGAAATGGAAATTGCATTATCTATATGAATGCATAATATTTTCATGAATTTACATGATGTTCTCACTAATTGAACATTGATGGAATGATATCCTTTTCGGTTCACATATACATGTTCGGGATAATTTTCGTCAGCTTTTGGAGGTGGGAATATTGCAACATGAGTACAGTCTATACAGCCGATCGCTCCGGGAAATTGCTTCTCTGTCCAAAATCTATACATGATAAATGTTATAGACCTGGATTGTGTATAAATAATAGTATGTCATTTTTCTGCATACAGGCTACACCCTCCCTTACTTGTTACGCAGCTGTCGTAGCTCCTGCATATTATTAGGAAAGCGTACCCAAGTATTAAATACCGCTGGTAAATTCAAAATATTGGTGACGTTATGAATGCATCTGCTGACCGATGCTTGACTAATAGCCATATTAATATTACTACCAACGCAATTCTGGTAGCTTCCTGATGCAAAGAAGCGTAATGCTGCTAAAACCTTTAAAAGATACATGTTTTGTTATGAATATTTTACATTCCGCATGTATTGTTCAAACTCACTTGTACCCTTGCGTTCAAAGCTGAAGATCGTGGTAGTTCTACTGAATTTTGTTCTACAATATCTATAAGTCGGTTTGTTGTTTCTTTTTTTAATCTGAAAAGCTTGATAAATTGTCGTTCTGATAATTCGAAGGGATCATCTCTTATGTGGAAACGTGGTCCGTCATTGTAATCAACAAGATGTTCTAGTTGGTTGGCGACATGAAGTTGAACAGCATTTTGAAATGCCAAATCCATATTTTATTCTTGTTTTATATATTTTAAACACAAGCCAGTTTTTTTCGTCACTGAATCAGCGGTCCGTAATTAACCGATTTTAATCAATTTTTTTTTTTAAATCAATTTTTTAATCAATAAGTATATATACTTTCAATCGCTAATTTTTTTTTCACTTATTTTTATATTTTTATTGCTCTTTGTAATTAATAATGAAATTTACAGCTCAATATTTAAATTTACGAGAATCCGTCAAACGTTGACTCTCGTAAAATTACGAACTCATTTGTCTCCCCGGAGACTTTTCAAAACCACCGCGCTTATTACTATATTTGACGCATGCGACATGCGTATCGCATGGGTGATACCCAGTCGATATAAACCGTTAGATATTTGTCGCATACGAGACGTCTCACACCATTCGAGACGACTCAAGAATACGAATTTCAATATCGCATGCGATATGGCATGCGACATCTAGGGTCCTCGTTTCAAGAATCGGGTCCCGGATCCGTGAATTCCGGCCCCATGGGAATCCAGCCTGAGTATATGGAGGTCCCTATTCATACTTATTATTATACAAAATCACCAGAACTAACTATATTACCATAGGATACATGAAGTCTAGAACAAATACAAAAAATACGCATGTTGTCCAACTTCGTTCTATAGTCTAACTATTTGTAAAAACACCAGACAAGATCACTAGAAACTCCATACCTCGTCGCCAGATTTAAATTCTCTTAACTATACCCATAAGTATACGACCAACGCGCTAATGTTATACTTATGGAGACTGTATGTTAGGAGACCGATCTCTGTAATACGAAAGTGGTTCAAGTTCTGTCGCTTTGTATACATATTATATACGATAGTCTTAAGTTCGACGCGCCTCTAGTGGCAGCCAGGAGTAGTAGTCTCCACGTGCATAATGTATCGCAAGTACCGGTTTTAAAAATTCAAAATTTAAGGGTAATTATTTATCGATTAGAGAAAGATTAAATAAATCTATAAAAAATGAATAATAATAATGATAATAATGATAATGATGATAATAATACTAATCTATTAATCTATATAATCTATTTTATTTAATTATTAATTTTACCTAATAGCGGTTCCCATGACGAAGTGACCCTTCACTTAGCGCCACTAGAGGCGCAGCGAACTTTAGGGTACCTGTAGCTATAGATATACAGCACCAAAAACGGCGACGTTTTTTCAGGGGTGGGGATGACTTAGTTCGGTCTCCTAACATACAGTCTCCATAGTTGTACTATATATCTTATTATTATTATACTCAATATTATATACTTCTCTTTTATAGATCGCTTAACATATAATCCATTTTGCCAAGTTACTTTACTATTTACTACAGAATACACGTCATCCATATTTGATATCATCACGTATAATTATTCACCTTAATATAATTATAACATTCACATTTCATTCAATCATTATTATAAACATATATTCACCTTACTATGCAAGAAATTATTTCAAACCTATAAAAAATGAACCATTATATAAGTACACGCACCCAATTATAGGTATATAAACCTACACCAAAACCATATACCCCGAAATGGTTCAATATTATACCACACAGATACATACACATACACGTATAGAACTCAACCGTTAAAATACTAAGCGCCGCCTTGAATTAGGGTTTAACGAAAACACCAGAACACATAAACAAAACGACACGCGACACTTACCGATGATTTATTGACCATATGTCACCACTCATACAAAACTCACTAACACCATTATATAAGCATGAATTCAAACGATGACGAATATTATAACACTAACTATAAAATTCAATGTGCATACTATATTACCTTATTACACTAATTTACTTACGTCAAAATATTGCTAACACATACTTACCTCATAAACCTGAATTTCTAAGAAACAATGAAACGAGTGATATCAAGTCATATGGGAAGTTTCCATTACACGAATTCATACATGATACAAGACGTGTGTATGTATGAATTCCATATCTGATTTATTGGGAGTTTACTATACAATTACTCTATACCCCATATAAATCATGAAACAATCTAATTATTATATAACCATAAGACATACAACCTTTTGATATTCAATATTATATTCATCTATTATAGCTATTATAACACTATTATTCCACACTGAGGAAAATAACAACAACCCAATTGCAACAATAATTGAACAATATTATAACATAAGTAAAGAGAAATTGCTATTTTAGAAATATCCTGTTAGCAAGCATATCATTGCTGATATTAGGATTCTCATCTTTTACCATATTACTAATTGTATTTTTGCCACTATATTTCTATCTTACGATCTAGACCCTTAAAACTCCCGACCAAAAAACGACAACGCAAATCAAACCAGGTCAATGACCAATCTATAGATATATTCATCGATATTGACGTCCTCAGGAATGCACAGTCACCCTCTTTCCTCACAACCCACGCGACCAAAAACATTCCCCGCACCCTCCTTACCCGAAGACCGAACACCCAGCATACCGATACCGTAACCCGCTACGAAAAAGACTCACCACACGGAAGCTCAATAAAAAAGGCAAAACGAAACCAGGGTTGCGATTCTGTACTTCTCTGCTCACTCCGCTAACTCCGCTATCTCCGCTAACTCAGCGGAGACCTCCATGAAGCTAGCAGAGCAAGGTCGCCGAAATAAATTTACTATACGCCAAAATTTAGTGCTTCTTATGTGCTAATTTTGTGTGATAATCAGAATTTTTGTGCTCTTACCGTTTAGCAAGTAATTGTGACTTAAGGATGCTCTGCTAGCTTATAATCAAGTCAGCAGAGCATCACTTATTTTAAAAATATTGAGGAATCGGAAATCATAGGATTTATGTGCTTTTCGAATATCCAACAGCCGAACCCTTCACTTCCGAATTTCCGGAGATACCGCCCCCAGAAGATTCTAAAACTACCCTACGATCGGAACATGAGTCATTTCCCAACATCGCGTCTTCCTAGAACACGAGAATTACGTGCTTTTTATGTGCTCTCCAAATAATCAAGAGCTAAACCCCTCACTTCTCAATTTCCGGAGATACCGCCCCTAGAAAACCCTATAATCACCTTACGATCGGAGCCCGAGCTTTTTCCTCGACATTACGGCATCGAATTCTCGGTTATTACTCTGTAATTGATACGAAAATTGGAATTAGTATATTGTGTAGCAAGGGCGTAAAGTGGGCTTTTTATGCCCGAGTGTTGAGTTTACAGTACGAGTAGGAGGCGAGGTAGCACGCGTTGGAAGCGAGTGCATCTGCGAACCGAAGACGAGTACTGCAACCAAAAGAGGTCAAAAAGCCCTTTAGCACAAAAAATCGTGCGTAACAGCACGATTTCCGCGTTTTTTCTTCATTGTTGATCATTTTCTTGAGAATATTGAAAAATAATTCAGCGGACGTATTCTCTTTATTATTGTCCGCCTATGCTCGAGTAGCGGGCAAAAATAACTTGAAAACGCCCGCTGCTCGATTTAGCGGGTGAAAATAAACTGAAAACGCCCGCTGCTTGACGTAGCGGGCGTTTTCATCTATTTTTCGCACGGTCGTCTGAAAACCGTTACTTTAGGCCCCCTTCATCGGTCAAAATCGTGCATGTGTTACAAAAATACTATTTTGACATCACTTTCGGCCCGCTTCAGATGCTCCGAAACTCGCGGTTGTTGTACAGGGTGTACAAAAATTATGTGTCGCCGCTTTACCAGATGATTCTCCAGGTCGAGCAAACACGCAAGGCGTAGAAAGTCCGCTTTCCCATATAACAAACACGATATTTTTCATAACGCAGGCAAATTTTCCTCAACTTGAATTGAAAAAATCAAATTGAATTGCAGACAATTCGACGGGTCCTAATGAAAAAGAGCCATCTCACCGGGCCAGTTAGAAAAGAGCCAACTCGCCATCCGGTTAGAAAAGAGCCAACTCGCCGAAAGACAATGGAAATTTGTATAGATTTTGGCGAGTAGGCTCTTTTCTAACCGGACGGCAAGTTGGCTCTTTTCTAACTGGCCCGACGAGATGGCTTTTTTTCATTAGGACCCGTCGATTATTATTTTAATAAAATCAACCCAGAAAAGAAATGTGTCTTCCAAATCTTGCGTCATTTTTCCCTTGCATCTTCCTAAATGAATAGATGAATGATTGAATAATTGAGATGCATGGTCAAATTGCCTTATCGAAAGTTTTTGGATTTTAACAAATACATTTTTTTTCATCAACTTCAACACATATCTAACAATCAGATTGTTTTATTCGAATCATAGCCATACAAGAGATAGACCACGTGAGTCTTGAGCTGCCGCGTGAGTGGAGAATAGAGGAATAGAAAGAGAACGCTACATATGGGGCCCCTCTGTCCCTGTCTGATCACGCATGCGTGCCAGTAACGAACATCGTTATGCCAGCATGAACTTCCCAGTGTGCTTCTGCTGCGTGATCGGCGCATGCGCGTTTAGACAAGGACAAGAGGAATCCATATGCAGCTTTCTCTTTCTATTCCGCTATCAGCTTTTCGATTCGGTTCGATTCGACTATGATTTGAATAGTTTGAGGTTGGGGCGGCACGACTGTTACTCACGAGTCGAGCTTCGCTGCCCCGCCGCCTCGACTCGAAGCGCTGCGGTGCGCCGGTTCTCAAGCATTTCCGGCTAACTTGTTCATACGTAGAAATCGAAAGCGGCACGGTTCTTGGTCTCTACGGTTATTTGCGTCTGTCAAGTCGGCTAACGTGTTTTGCGTAATACAACGTTCACTCAGGTCATCCTCATAAAGGGGGTTTCCCGGCTTCGGCAAGTATTCGGTGCGTTTAGCTTGTCACAGCTCTTCCATCTATCTTGTGTCAGTGTTCGGTTAAAAATTACATAGTAAAAAATTGATCGCCAATGGCCGAAAAAACATACCAAGTGGAAAAATTGAGAAAAAATATGAGAAAGCGTGGCAGGCCTCGAACAATCGACGAGAATGTGGTGCTAAATGCTGTGACGAAATTTAAAGATACAATTAGTCCAAACAACGACGGGCAGATTGTATCAAAAAGTAACCACGTATGGAAAGACATTGCCAAGGAACTCGACTATGTTAAGAGCGAAGAGGCTTTGTACACATACGTGGTTTGCAATCACGATCGTGTGAGGAGTCGCCTGTGGTTTTTTGCACCGAGTGATTGTCGCAGTGAGGATGATGACGTCGATATTGTCAAAAGTATACTGGAACATTCGACAATAGAGTCTATCAGCGAAAACGAATTGCCTTTCAATTTTCAAATCCATGTACCGGCAAGTCAATTCGACAATTTAGTGGAAACGCGCACTATGTATCACCGTAAGAAGCCACGAAACGTGAAGAAATTTAAGAAAGGTATTTTATTTTTTTGTAACACAATTGTGGGGGGGGGGGGGGGGGGAGCGCTTCACCACAGGGTTGTCAATTTTTATTTAGGCATCAAATTAAAATTGAAATAACATACTATCAGAACAAAGATAGTATATCGTGTACCGAGGGCGACAAGTGGGTCTTTTTCGCCCGAGTGTGGAGTTTGTAGTACGAGTCGAGGCAGAGTGCGTTTTGCGAACCGAAGACAAGTAATACAAACACACGAGGGCAAGAAAGTCCTCTCACCCTTGGTGCACACCATATTTTTTGTAATAGGGGATGGTGGGATAAAGCCGGTAGTGGGGGCAAAACGGGCATAAAAAAAAAAGGGCTAAATCGTATTTTCGCGATGAGGCGAGTAAGATAAAGCTGTATCTAACGTATCTCTGCTGAAAACGATAAAATACCGAGAAATGAGGGAAGACCGGCCATTAAACAAGAAAATTATACGAATACAAATTCAATGTAACACAGAATAGAAAAATCAATTTAATGAAAGAAAAAATAGGAAAGTTTCAGAGACTAGATGTGTTCAACAAAAGAGCTATTACCATACCATTTAAAATAAACGAAAAAAATTCAATCAAAAGTACAAATATTTATATAATTTTCTAGAAATTAGAAAATTCGACGGAATTAGAGAGAGCGTCTGGCCGGTTTTCCCTCATTTTCCGGTATTTTATCGTTTCCAGCAGAGATACGTTAGAATCAGCTTTTTCTTACTCGCCTCAACGCGAAAATACGATTGAGCATTTTTTTTTCGGTGCCGGTTTTGCCCCACCCTCTAAATTTTCATCGCTTTCAACAGAGATACTCGGTATGGCGTTTTGCTTTACTCGCCCTAATTTGGAAATACCATTAGGTCATTTTTTTTTTGTGCCGGTTTTGCCCCTATTGCCGGCTTTGCCCACCATCCCGTACAATGTACGGCGTACATCATTATGTATTTTGCGTTTGCTTCGGCCTATTAATCAGGACCGAATGAAGACGTCTTGCGAAATGGGGCACCACATTCCTATTACATTGACTAACAAATTGAAATATATATATTTAATCAAACTAATATATATGGGGTATTCCACGTGAACCGGATCGGTTTTTGGCAAAAAAAAAAGCACGAAACGGGAGGCTAGAAATTTTATCACTTCTTTGTGGCACTCCGAAGTAATTTCGGTGAAAATTTCAAGGCAATCCGTGTGACCCTTCAAGTAGAAAAAAAATGGAAACACATATTCCCCAAGTTTCACATGCTTCGCCGGTTTTTGGAAAAAAAAAGAAGAAAAACGGAAGGCTGAAACTTTGATCACTTCTTAGGGCCACCTCGAAGTAATTTCAGTAAAAATTCCAGGGCAATTGGTGTGAACCTTCAAGTAGAAGAACAGAGGAATCGCATATTTTGAAGTTTTACATGTTCAAGAATTCCAAAAATGATTGAAGTGCTACATATTTCGGAAGAGCTCATTTATGCGCGTAGAATGCACTATGGGAAGTTATGATTTTGTT
This sequence comes from Tenthredo scrophulariae, assembly GCA_963978835.1. Classification (NCBI taxonomy): domain Eukaryota; kingdom Metazoa; phylum Arthropoda; class Insecta; order Hymenoptera; family Tenthredinidae; genus Tenthredo; species Tenthredo scrophulariae. The sequence continues at coordinate 14,204,859 of OZ022232.1, forward strand.
TATGCATGGCTGAGATAAGTGGAGTTAAAGTTTAATTAAATTTTTGGTATAATTATGACAGTGATATAAATTGAACCAATTATTTTCATGCTCTGTAACTGTTGGGGGCATCTCATGCAGTAACAAGGAATCTGAATCTGCATTGGCGTCAAATTCGATGACCTCCGGCCAAAAACCGATCCGGTTCACGTGGAATACCACATAATGTATAATATGCATTATATACTTTTGGTACATTTTCAATTGTACGATTTTGAAGAATTTTATTGCCCGCTGCCGATTTTTATTGCCCATCGATGGAACAACGGCTTCTTTGGTCTCGGATTTTAGGTAAAAGGAAACCACGAAAATCGTGCATGTGTTACGAAATAGTACTTTCCGATAGAAAAACGCAAAAGCAGCAATTCGCGTGAAAGTGTGAAGGCCTGAACGAGCGTGAAGGTAGCAAGTGAGGCGCGTTCACATAAGTAAGGGATCGCTGCCTTGGGCGCGTGTATCGAACTCTATTTTTCTCAACACATGCACCGAGAGTCCTCTTTAGCACACCGTCTACACCCATGTGCGAGAAAACTTTCACGCACGGGTACGCTAAAACCTGCTTTCGTGCTCGCAGACGGCACACAGACGAGGACCTTCCGTCGCATTTGTTAAGAAAAATAGAGTTCGATACGCGAGCCCAAGGCAGCAAACCCTTACTCGTGTCAAGGCGCCTCAGTCGCTTATACCTCCGGGCTCGTTCGGGCCTTCACACTCGTGCGTGGATTGCTACTTTGCGCTCTTGTATCGATAAACACTATTGTTCACGGGTGCGCAGAAGTCTACTTTGGATGCCTGTAGACGGTGCGTAAAGTAGGATTTTGGGTGCATGTGTTGAGAAAACAATATTGTGAAGATGCTTGACTTTTTCTACCTACCAAAATTGAGGATATCAAGTATCGATTTCGATAGTTTTTTCGTCATAGTAGACACAGTATACGTGATCCAAATTTCAGCTAAAAATATTCCAAATCGTAACATATATTTGGTTATTCTACTTTTCAGTATGGGTCGTGAAAATTTTTTGTCATATACTAGAGTCAATTATACGTAATCATTAACAGCAGCAGTTATGATCAGTAGTTGGGCGGTAGGAATTCTCAAATACAGCGGATTTATCAAATTTCCGAACCTCATATTTCGAAATCTGTTCGGCGCAAATATTATTACACTTTGACTCTTTTCACAGAAAATATAATATATATGCATTCTGAAATATGAAACTAAATATGACATACCTATTGTCGAAACACTAATTGCTTTTTATTTAATGAATTCAAACTAGGTATTTTCAATTTGTGGAAGTTGGAGCAATTACATATCTTACGAAAAATTTGAAATTTCATCAACTTTGAACGGTCTCGCCAAATTTGAATTATCCTTTAATGATAGTCATATGTACAAAAATTTGGTCCGATGTTTTAAAATTTCCGTAAGTTGAGATAATCAGTAGATTTGCGATAATATCGTTAAATAACAACAGTCAAGCAGCCTTATAACATTTTGTTTAAGCCAGGCCTAGGTATATCTTATTTGAGTTAAAATGTGAGGAACAAATGAAAATTGACAACCCTCTGCTAACGTTTTTATCGGTAGCTAGATTTTTCGATGGACCCCCTCCCCCCGAATATCTGACATTGGTGTGATCAAGTTTATCCAGTAATCATCCGTAATTTCTATAATACTATTTTTCATCCTGAGTTGGACACCGCTGATTACTTTTTGTGATTAGCTACATTAAAATTACTATTTGTACCCGTCATTTGAAATTTGTAATTCGATTTTTTCAAATTACTTGTTACATTTGCAAGTGGTATTTTTTTCTTCTCATTACAAATGAAAATTGCGATTAGCAATTTTTTTTTTGAATTACAAAAATCAATTCGTAATAAGAATGTTATTGATTAAAAAAATGGCCAACACTGTTGTCACCATTGTTTTTCAGGGATGTGGCAAGAATTCATCACTCAAAAGATCTGGAAGTGTACGCGGTTGAAGTGTGCATATAATTTCCACTACCGTGATCTGAATAGTGAATGTACGTCCGGAATCATCACTGGTCGGTGCCGTTGCGGTTCTCAGCTAAATTGCATCGTAGAACGCGACGAAGACGATGTCGTGTCAATAAATTGCTCCACCACTCTCCCAATGGGCGAGCAAGAATGTGGAAAGCGATATGTACGAGGATCTGCCAGAGCAGGGCTTGGCAAGAAATTGCAAGGAAAGTCTGCACATGTGGTTCGGTGCGAAATGGCGAACGAAATGATGAATAATGGTGATGTCGAGCCGCCACGTTTGCCGTCAACGGATGTCATGCGCACAATAAAATCGCGAACGGCTGCATGTCACTATCTACATCCAAATCCAATTGCAGCACTCGAAGTATTAAGTACGTACAACATGAAAGGAGAAATTCCGTGGATCGGACACAAGCCTCTTTTTGTGCATTATTCGACTATGCATCAGAGGACAATATACACAACTGCAAGCAAAAGACAATACGTTAGTCTCGCTATCGATGCCACAGGGTCAATAATTATTCCAATTAAACGAGTTAATAAAACGAACTCAGCACCGATATTTTTATATATCGCTGTTCTTACTACTTCTGCCAGTCTCTTGTCCGTTGCACAGATGCTGAGCGAACGGCAAACAACGGGAGCAATACATTTCTGGTTAACTCAGTGGATTGAGCAGTGGGTATTAACGCCTCCTGACGAAATAATTTGCGATGCGTCGACAGCTCTTCTGTCCGCAGCAGTTCGAGCTTTCACTACGAAGGCTACGATAAATCAGTACGCGGATCAATTCTTCATAAACGATTTACCGGCATGTTATAAAGGATTGACGTTGCCCATTTTATCAAGACGTGGGTCGATTGTATGCGTGACGTTCGATCCGAAGTTGGAAAGTTTTATAAAGTCGGAATCGGAAAGTTAATAATGTGTAGGAACATCGAGGACGCGGAACGGATTGTACGGGCCTTATTGACGATCGCTCGCAGCAACCATTGCGGTGAAACCGATGACGGCAGAATGTCGGCCTGCGACAGAAGAAAAGCCTACATGAAGCAAGTCATAACAACAAACATTTTAGAGGAACTTGATCTCGATGACGAATGGACTGAGGAAACTGTTGCAGAGGCAGACGAAGTGGACGATTGCCAGGCGAAATCTGTCCAAAGTAGAGCTGCACCGAGCAAGTGGCGTGAATGGGGTCGAAAAATCGATGCTATAGTTCTAGAAGACATAAGACAGGATCCGGGAACAAATATAAATGTTCACTGGTTGCCAACTTTTGCGGATTGCCTCGTCGAAAATTTGAAATGGCTGCCCTTGTGGAGCTGCATTTTCCGAGATAAATATGGATACGGACGATGCCCAGCGTCCAGTGCCCGCGTCGAAGCCGAATTCCGGATAGTAAAAGATCTTCTTCTCAAGGACATGAACGGGCGACTTCGCCCAGACGTCTTCATTCAGAAAAACAAAAATTATATCGATGGAATATGCAAATTGGACGAAGCTAAAATGGCCATCGAAAGGCAGCGGCGTAGGAGAAAGCAGAACCAAAGTGGAGACGATTTCATAAAGGACACCGCCAATGACGAATCACTCGTCACTGTGGACCAAAATAATAATTCCTCACCCGTGAATTTCGAACATTCAGGGAATGAGGCTAGACTCACCGATGTTGACTTTACTTTGGTAGATATTTGATCGAAAACGATTTACAAAAATTCTATTGCTTCGAATACGGATTTTGATCCGTGAATCTATGGAATAGTATCGTATAACTTATTAATTTGTCTCCGCTATACCCCTTATTATGAACTGTTTTGTCCAGGGTACTGTATTCGGCCAGCCGGTTCTACACAGTTCATCGATACAAATGTTGCCTGTGACGAAAGATTTTATAGTATCAAGTGAAGATCCGAACGTGAGCAATCCAGTATCAAATAGTTCACGAATCGAGAGTTCACCATCGAGGCCGAATTGTCCAGCGTGTCAAAACGGGGATTTCCCAGCCGGGGCGCACCGGTGTATGGTACATATTTTTCTATTAGTCGTACTAAGTGCATGGTGGTAAGTGTTATTAGTTTGTATGGTGATTCAGAATTCGTGAGGAATCTCTAGAAGGGTTAATCCTTGTCAAAATTAGGATTCAAAGTTCCTCAGCCATTTTTCCGAAAAATGAATTTTTTCCTTTGAACCATAACATATTTTTTAACATCTTCTACCAAATGAGAAACTTTCACCGAGAAATCGTTCTAATATTGGAAAAAACAACTCATTGGTATCGTTTGGGATTCTTTAAAATTGACAAATGCAAAAAAAAAAAAAATGGTTGACAAAATATCGTCTGTCGAAAAATTATTTTCACAACGAATGAATCATTTTTGGAAAAATGGCTGACGAACTTTTGGTCCCAATTTTGACAAGGATTAACCCCTCAAGAGATTCGTCACGCATTCTGAATCACCCTGTATACGTCGTTTAATGCAGGTTTGTAAAAAAGCCGTACACATTTTTGATACGTGCTCATTACCAATAGACAAAAGGGAAGAGGGATGTGGAGAAGAACGCATTTGCACTGACTGCATGCAAAAGCCGAACGCTCCACAACTGATCGAGTCTCATGCATATGAGAATTGGCGTAACCAGACGAAGAAATTCAAAGAGAAACGAGCTTCTAGACCTCGTCGGACTGAAAGATCTCGAACTGCACGTCGACGAAAACAAGAGTCTCGCATTGAAAAGCTTGACGATAAGAATTCTCGTTTCGAAAACCGAAATGCGTTCATGACGCAAGGGCCTGAGGAAGCTACTCGAGAAAGCAATCAAAAAACTAATGAAGATGGTGCAAGCCCCAATTCGTTAATGAATCAAGAATCCGACAGTCTACCGAGCGAGATGGTACCATTCATTACAGATTGTCCAGCATGCCGAAATGGTGATTTACCTGCAGGAGTACATCGTTGTAAGGTATATAACGTTGTGTTTATCATACTAAATGCATCCAATTTGAGACTATGAATCATCATTACTCTGTTTACTTCTTCTACAGACTTGTAAACGACCGGTCCATGCTCTCGATTCTTGCTCTCTGCCAGTAGATGGAGTAGAGGAGGGATACGGGCAACAACGTATTTGCGGCAATCGCCGTGAAAAACAGCACAAAGGGAAACCAACCATTTTACGGTCCTGCAAAGTTGCCATTAGTGTAACGAAAATTCAGAAAGGAGCGAGGCCACGCGGCAAATATCTTCAGGAAACTTACCCTCCGCAGGAGTCTCTTTTAACCGGCGAACTATCTACGGTGCCGATACTGAAGAGTGGAAAAGAGACACAATTAAAACCGATTCGATATCGGGGACAGCTAATTGACCTGACGAACACATGTCTTTTGATAGTTTCTTTCAACTAATGCTGACCACAACGTTCGACTCTCAAATCTTTCTCCACAATACTATTAAAGCCAATGTCGCTATCGACCGATTCGTTAAAATGATCCACGACGTTCACGAGAAGAAAGTGACACCAGCTATATATCGCACACGATCAGATATCCTGTGCGAGCTCTTCGTGAAACAAGGCCATCCAGAAGTAAACTGTCTGCTTGTCGATTGTCGATCAACTGTAGCGGGGATGTGTCGTAGATTGTTGAAAAATCTTCCATGCTTCAGAGAAATATCAGTGTGCAAGGCTGAGTGTCCACCATTGGTGAAACACTTTCCACTTCTCGCCATAAATTTGAGAGCATTAACAGCTTTTACATACAACACAAATATTGAGGACGAAATTATTGTAGACCGCGTCAGGCAATGTCCGTCTGAAAATTGTATTGGCGAATTAAACACCGACTTGAGCATAACAGGTTAGTTGATAGCATAATAGTTCGGAAAGCACAGATATATTGTTATTTTGATGTCATAGGTGACTTCATTACATTCGAAGTTATGTCAAACGATGATGACAAGGTGCAATTGAAGCAGATTCCGCAAAAATTGAAACTCTCTTTCATGGTCGAAGAATTTCATCTCAGAGGCATCATCCATTTCGATGAACCTGCAATACCTCGAAATTTGAGAAACGCCTCGAGTACGATGCTTGATGATCCGATAGGTCATTACACAGCGTTTTGCTTGCGCAACGGTAAATGGGTTCAATTCGACCGAAAAATAAAGCCACGTTCTGCAGCTTGCAATGTATCGCCGCAACTTGTGATGTATTCAAAATAATAACACCTTGAACATCAGTGTGAATGTCATTTTAAGGCCCATCCCTAGTCGCCCACCTCCTTTTGGTCGAAATGTGTCACATTTCGATTATTATCCGAGCCCATGCGTCGAAAACGCAAAAAAGGCCAACGTCGCGCGAATTCTATTTGAATTCCGAACACATACGTCAAAAAAAATGTTCGTTTCGTGCGAAAATAGAGTCTACAGATGGTTTTTACATTGTTCGCTGAGAAAATCGAATTCGAATAATTTCGTAATAAAGTAAAAACCATCTGTAGACTCTATTTTCGCACGAAATGAACATTTGTTTGGCGTATGTGTTCGGAATTCAAATAGCATTCGCGCGACGGTGGCCTTTTTTGCGTTTTCGACGCCTGGGCTCGGATAATAATCGAAATGTGACACACTTCGACCAAAAGGAGGTGGGCGACTAGGAATGGGTCTTAAAGAGCTCATAAAATAATATTTCCAAAGAATTTTGTTGGAACTAGTTCTCCTCTCACATCCTCTGTTCCTACAAGAACGATGGAATCATGGGAGTCAGTGGAGTCTTGTGCGGGTGCATTAGCGGCTAAAGGTCTGCGCACACTACACCGCTGCGAACGGTGGCGAACCGAAGAAAACAGTGGCTATCATCAATTTTTTTCTCAGGAAACGTGATTACAACAATACTTTGTTGATGCCGTGGGTGATAGCCACTGTTTTCTTCGGTTCGCCGCCGTTCGCAGCGGTGTAGTGCGCGCAGACCTTAACTCGACTAAGCCGTTTATACGCAAAGTGGTAAGATTTGTCAAACATAGCGCAGACGACACTTACTACACCAGAAATATTTTTAGTGAAAATCAGCAGGAATTATTCGACATTGAAATGGTAGTTTTCTACGCGATAGGTTACAAGTGAAGACAAAGCATCTGATGCAAATACACACGTCGACTCTAGCTTACTACTGTCATCAAAGATTGTATACCTATTCTTAATACTAAGGGTCTATAAGATCCAGCGAATTCTGATGATGCATAACGCCCGTATTTCTAAATATTCATCAGAGATTTTTGTTTTCTTGATTTAAATGTTGAAGTTTTCGGATGAGGCTATGTATTTCCAAAAAAATTTGTGCCATCTATGTGTCTTCGGTAGTTCAGCTTGAAATACTGGGGGCATGTTCGTCTTTTTCCTCAGAATTAACAATTGCAAATGTTATAGGCTATAGCATAAAGCCCGGCGCCCACTACACCGCGGCGGATCGCGGCGGACGGCGGAAAACAGTGACTCATCGTATTTTATAATAAAAATCATGCACGCTTTTACAAGAAAGTACAGGAAAAAGACCATGCACCACTGTTTTCCGCTGTCTGCCGCGCTCTGCCGCGGTATAGTGGGCGCCGGGCTTAAATGATGTCACCAGCCAGCTGTTTTCAATCCACTGTAGAAGCTACAATTATTGTTGACTAAACAAAAACAAAATATGTCCCGAGTATCTTTCTGGAAGGCAATGATCGTATTCCATCATAATAATTCGTTCATTCTATGAATAAGATTGTCGAAACACAAATTTTCCAAAAACCGAAACGTAGGTTCTTTTTTCATCGAATCGTAGTGTTTGCAAGTTACAACTGATTTGTGGGTGAAGAAAACATATCATTGAATGACATTATCTTCATTTTTGCAATGGGTCGAGTTCACAAATTTCGGAGTTCGACTTACGCTTGTTCACTCATCGGATGCACTCAGCTGTGAGACTAACAACCGACCTAACCTGTCAAGAAAGGATCGTAAACTTTCCGCAGCGGTGCAGACCATCAAGAGTTCAGTTATTTGAAAAAAGATTATTACCCGTGAATTTTGTGTGGGGGATTCACATTTTAAATATATATACAACATGTTTATGTCATATTTTGCATTCGATCTTATTTCATGATATCTACGAAATATCCCGGGCTACGATCGTAGGGTAGTTTCAGGATCTTCTGGGGGCGGTATCTCCGGAAATTGAGAAGTGAGGGGTTTAGATCTTGATTATTTGGAGAGCACATAAAAAGCACGTAATTCTCGTGTTCTAGGAAGACGCGATGTTGGGAAATTACTCATGTTCCGATCGTAGGGTAGTTTCAGCATCTTCTGGGGGCGGTATCTCCGGAAATTCGGAAGTGAAGCTTTCGGCTGTTGGATATTCGAAAAGCACATAAATCCTATGATTTCCGATTCCTCAATATTTACAAAATAAGTGATGCTCTGCTGACTTGATTATAAGCTAGCAGAGCATCCTCAATTCACAATTACTTGCTAAACGGTAGGAGCACGGAAAATTCTAATTATCACAAAAAATTAGCACATAAAAAGCACTAAATTTTGGCGTATAGTAAATTTATTTCGGCGACCTTGCTCTGCTAGCTTCATGGAGGTTCAGCGGAGGCCGTTGGTTGGCTGAGCAGCGTCCAATCGCAGATCGGTTCGGATCGGTCAGTACAGTCGTACGGTGGCGCCATGGGCTTGGCCCGGCCGTGAGTCGCAATGAACGCGAGGCCCACTTACACTTGATATACATACATATGTACCACAAAGATAAACCTAGGAGATGAAAAGAAAGAAAGAGAAGGAATAAATCAATGAATAAATGCAGTCCAATATTTTGATCCATTTATTCGTTCTCTTTCTTTCTTTTCATCTCCTCGGTTTATCCTTATGGTACACTTGTGACATGCATGTAAATCAAGTGTAACTAAGGCCTCGCGTTTGTTACGACTAGCAGCCGGGTAAAGCCCACGGCGCCACCGTACGACCACCGATCCGAAACGATCTCCGATTGGACGTTTCTCAGCCAACCAACGGCCTCCGCTGCGTTAGCGGAGTTAGCGGAGTTAGCGGAGAAGTACAGAATCGCAACCCAGACGCAATAAGTTAGATATTTAACTACTTAGGAAATGACGAGGACGGCCCACCAGAATAAAGACCTCCTACAACTGTCAAATTCCAAGCCACCTATATAGCACTAGGGGAATTTATCGCTTAAATCATATTGTCGACAAACGCTTACCAGTTTCTCGACTTAAGGGGGGGGGGTGGTGGTGGTGTATACTCGATTTGTTACCGGCCTGTCTTTTTTCGCGAATATCTCCGAAACGGAGCGATGAATCGAATTGTCCTTTCGGCAGCCGATGTTTGACGAGTTATGAGTTCGAACTGGTACGTTTTATCGGATGAAATCGGGATTTTTTTTTTGATTCGCCCGCTGTTACATTGATACACCTGGTACTACGTCACTCGACCTGTAGTCCAATCATCTCTGACTAATAATCTAAAGATGTGCGCACGACGACATCTCACGGGCGTTCGGAGTACTAACATCTTGACATTTAGCGGCCATTACCGCTCCCAGCCTCTGACAATCGCGAAAATCACAACAAAAACGTAGAATACAACTGCCTCCTCCATCGTTGTCGAAAACAAAGATGTTTTGGCATGGTTGTGTTCGGAATTCTCTATAGAATCGGGCTCCCGTCCGCTATTTTGCATTTTTGATGCGTCGGCTTTGATATAAGTCGACATAAATGGCACGCCAAAACTTTTCGATCAAAAAAAAAAAAAAAAAATTTCCGATTTCATCCGATAAAACGTACCAGTTCGAACTTATTACCCGTTAAACATCGGCTGCCGAAAGGACAATTCGATTCATGCCTCCGTTTCGGAGATATTCGCGAAAAAAGACAGGCCGGTAAAAATCGAGTATACCCTCCCCTTAATCATAAAATATTCTGATAGACTTGGAATAAGAATCATGAACTATGTATAACTATATCAATAATTGTTTGAAAATAGCTTTCGGTGAAAAACCCCTTTTAATCATAAAGTCGATTGAGAACAAACATGCAAACTATGGAGAGCGAATAGGTACGACATCCCAAACACAGAAAACCATATAGATGCCAACGATCCTTACTATTCCCCAAAAATAAACGAGAAGAAGAAAACGAAAAGAACAGAGCGAGAAGAAAACAAGAGCCCCTCAACCAGGAACGCGGAAGTAACAAGGTCGTGATCATATAAGCACGATGATAAATACAGATTCCAAGAAACCCATGCGTGCACCACCACAACCAGAGGGAAAACGGACAACAGTCACCCAGGCAATCACACCCCTGTGAGGCGCACGGGATTTGGACCAATCACAGACGAATAAAAATCTACATACGGTACGAAACCCAATCAACGAAAACCCCGCATTCCTGAACAGTAATATAAAAACGTCCATTGTCCGTCACCAGCCAGCCTGCCCGCAGTTCAACTCACGACTCGACCCCACTCGTACCTCTCGTACTTATTCATTAGTCTTACAACGAATTCAGATCGATCTTGACTTAGTTCAAATTACTGATTCAAGTCTCAGTCAACTACGCTATCCAGCTATTATTCACATTTCCGAACATAGTTTGTTCATTGTCAACTCGATTCAGTATTGTTGTCTTATATCTAGATCAACTCGAAATCCCTTTTAATTGTAATTTATTTCAACATTCTGTCTACTTAAATTCAGCGAAGGCTATTTTGTGACGACGAAATAATTGTCAATTATAACTCTATCAAGAATAGATAAATCAAATCGTGAAACATTAAAACGACCATTCAAAAACTTGAAGAACCCATTCCTTGAAAACATCGAAGAGATCGATCTATCAGCAATCAACGAAAAATCAAGTTGAAAGAAGTCCATAACAAGGTAAGAATAATTCACACAAATTACTCAAGACGATAATACCCTCCACGTAAGCTTCGTTCATTATAATAGAACTCAAATCATAAAGGGCATTCAAACATAGAAGCATTTACCGGGCAATGATAGTCTCCAGGGTTCAAATAGTAGATGCAAGCACCTATAGTCAACGACGTGGCATCGTGAATCCAACATCGAATTATTCCTATTCAGTGTACTTCAGTACTTAATCGATAATTGGTGACCCACAACTACTGAGTGGCGTCTGGGTTGGTTGCAGTGATAATTCCGGTAGTAAGACTCTAGAGTTTCTGCAAACTTCCGCTACGACGTCACAGCTGGACGACGCCTAAAGGCTTATTGTTAGACCATACAGGATGGACCGCGCATTTAGGTGGTGGGGGTACTGTCAAGTAAAGCGACAAAGACAGCATTAGCGATGTATACCGTGACAATCACGTGAAACCGAATGGATCCATGCTACCGAAAAGCGAATATTTCGTATTTTTAGCAGGTTAACCACTCGTTGCACTGAAAACCCCTAGGGTGATTTTGGCGTGCGGTCGATGAAACTCGGCAGTCATTGTTGGACATTGTTGTTGGAAACCGGCTGACTGTCAATACATCGCGGAAGGTACACATGTGGGGTTATGTTCGCTTATTTTAAGCAAATGATAGATGAAGTGAATAAAACCTACGTGAATAAGTTATTGATATTTATCAAATTAGATCAATCAGTTTTAAATAATATCACAGTACAATCAACGAATTAACTTAAGCTATAACTGCAAATTAATTAGAATCAAAGAGTTCATCGAGAACAACCAATGCCTTGATTGTATTAAGATATCATTCAAAACTAATTGATAGATTTTTGATAAATATTCATAGCTTATTCACGTAGTTTTTATTCACCTTATTAATCATTTGCTTAAAATGAACGAACATAACCCCACATGTCTACCTTCCGCGATGTATTGACAGTCAGCCGGCGTCTATCAACAGTGGCTGCCGAGTTGCATCGACCGCGCGCCAAAATCACCCTAGGGATTGTTCAGCGTAACGAATGGTTAGCCCGCTAAAATGACGTTATATTCGCCCATATTCGCTGTCCGGCAGCATGGATCCATTCGGTTTCACGTGATTGTCACGGTATAGACACATGAATATGTCTCATTCGTGCTAACACTCGAAATCGACTAGGCTTAGTCATGATCACTGAAATATACTAATACTGGAACGCGCGCTGACTGCTTTGGCACGTATACAGAGAGGTAGCTCCGAAGCGGCGCTGGTAGTATCACCGTCTTTGTTGGTACAGTCCCGTCCAAGACTTTGATTTAACAATACGTATGTGAGCGAAGAATCACCTGAATGCAGTAACTGACACACTTATCGCAGATGCTGTACGATACTTCATGTGCGCAGTCGCAACTTAGTAAGATAATGACAAAGATACTACTAGCGAGCCATCTCTTTCTATACGCTGCTTCTAATGGTACAGAATGGTCGGCGCGCGTTCCAGTATTATTATATGTTAGTGGTTATGATCGAAGAGTTATGCCACAGAGGCCATGGGGCACATAAACGCGGCGACGCAACAACACGACTTGGCAACGTTTACTTCACTAGGTGAGCACAGTTCACTTGTCTTACGAATGCTCGAGTATTGTCCGTCCTTCTCCCATTACTCGGCGGCAGTCCTCCCAACGCTTTAGCATAAGCAATGTGCGGTCCATCTTGTATGGTCTAAGCCTACAGGCATTTTTTTGCGAACCTCTGGTATAGGTAACAGATTGTACCAGAATAATAGTGTATGTCACTCAAACTATACCTGTATCGGTACCCTTTGGTACCACTAACTGGATAGACAATCCGAGAGCAGTGTTGCCAACTACTGAGACACAAAAATCGCCGTACCCTATCACAGAAGTCGCTAGATGTCGCTAAATATGAAAACCTGGAAAAATCTCCAGAAATCTCCAAATAAAATTCAAACAAATTATACATCAAGATACACTGCGCATAAAAACTAGCGGGTCACCCAATTTTTCCCCCGAAAAATGTCAGATTTCAAAGTCTCATGACTCAGCGAAAAATGGACCCAGAGAGTTATCTTTGAAAACCTTTCGAGCTCGGAGCTTTAGCTTTCAGGTGCTCACAGCAAATGAGCTTTCGTTTCTTTGTTCACAAGTTAGGCTTCCTCGAAGCACCCCGTGTCGAATCTGTAAAGTGAAGTTCCAACTTTGCAACGGCCGTGGCGCCTGGCGACTGTCAGCTGGGAAATTTAACTTTTGGGATAACGATTTTGAAGCTTGAAATGTCCTCTTTCAAATGCATTCTATCAATTTGGTCTACGTTTTCTTTCCAATGATTTATTCGACACTGAACCGAAAATTGTGCCGAAATTTTTGATCGAATGCGGGCGGGTGAACGAATTGTTGTATCGAAACTTTCGAAACATGGTTTGGAAACTCGAATCCTAATCTTGCTGGACCTCTATTCAATTTTGTACACCTTGGGTGAGACTAATGCCGGAAGTATCGTTTCAATTTTCCGTTCGTGAGTAGTGTATATATGAGAGTTCTGGATCCAGCCTTTTTTACCGGCCATCAGGCAGTAGGTAAGTTGTCGACCGCGCCGATAAGTTATCGACGATCGGATGGTAACGATTACCGATCTTTGTTACCGATAGTCTGATGGTAACGATTTTGGATTGCCGATCTTATGTTACCGACAATCAAATGGTCGCGATTTTCCGCCATGCGATGGCGCCACTACCGATCTGTTTCTTGGATCATGGTAACGATGGCCGATCTTTGGTTACCGATAGTCTGATGGTACTGATGTTGAATCATGGTAACGTGAATCATGGATTGGCGATGTTCCGTTACCGGCAATCGAATGGTTGCAATTTGCCACTGGGCGATGACGCCACTTTCGTTATCGGTAGTCCGACGGTAACGATTCTGAATCAAAGATTGCCGATCTTCTGTTACCGACAATCGGATGGCTGCAATTTTTTCCGTTTCGCGATTGCAATTTTCCACCGTGTGATGGCACCACTTCCGTTATCGGTAGTCCGATGGTAACGATTCTGAATCTAAGATTGTCGATCTTCTATTACCGACAATCGGATGGCTGCAATTTTTTTTTTCGTCTCGCGGTGGCGCCACTACCGATTCGCCTTCGCATCATGGTAACGATTACCGATCTACCGACAATCGATCCATGATGGCCGCTCTAAAATATCTAATTCCTAGCTTACATATATATGCGAATTATACTAGCTGAAATGCTCAAAGAGTGGCAGGGTATGTTATATGCAAGCAGTGACGCGGATCATCCGATAATATATGTTTTTTATTTGGTATTTCTTAAGTCTAACCTATTCTAAAGTAACAATTTTCTTAAAACTAGCCTAAACTATATTTCTCAAGTCTAACATATTCTAAAGTGAAAATTTTTTTTCTTAAAACTAACTTAAGCTATATATTTACAAATATTTCTTAAAAACTAACTTAAGCTATATTTCATAAGTCTAACCTATTCTAAAGTAGAAAATTTTCTTAACACAAACTTAAACTAGGGGATATTGCCGTTCGAGCGGAATCATCATCGGTTGCCGTGGCGGTATGTCGGGGGATGATGACCTCGACGACGATGACGGCGAGCTCGGACTCGATCGTGAATACTCCGATGAGGCTGAACTGGGTGATGGCGATCGGCCTCTTTTCATATTTATTTGGATCGCCTCCGTATCCGAACCCGCCGCATCTTCCCGCACGGAAGACGAAATATCCAAGCATTGAATGGGCGATGCTGTGGCATTTTCAGTAGTGGCCGCACGCATCGCCCAATGATCATTAATTTGATACTGCCGCGTGATGTTTTCTATCATTTCGTAGTGCACGCTCGCGGTTTCATTGATGAAGTTCTCATCCACATGACTGTTGCGCAAAAAACGCAGCACCACCTGCGCGTTCTGAAGGAATCGCGCCCTCAACTCGGCCCTTCGCCGCAGTTGCGCTGCCCGCTGTGCAACTTTTCCGTGAGTTGGATTCATCTGGATTTAACACACATTCTTATATTAGAACCCGTTAAAATTTGCGTATTCAATACCAACAACATACCTTATTTTTTTTTTTTCTTCTACGCGTTTTTAGTTTCGGAAATTCTTCTTCTTCTTCTTCTTGATGCTTTACTCCGATTCTATGAACTTTCGCTATTCACCGATCTTTTCAAACTGTTTCGGATTCTATGAACTTTCGCTATTCACCGATCTTTTCAAACTGGAAACCGCCTTCTTCTCAAACTGACCTGGCTGGGAGAGTTGGGTTGCATCCTATTGGCTGCACACCACCCCCGAAATAAAATGAGGCCCAACCAACCAGAGAACAGCTCTCAAGACATCCTCCCACACCATAAAATCGGTTAGTCTCAAGACTCGAGCAATAAATCAATGTGATTTTCGCTGCTCTAAGATAAGATCTGTCAAAGATGAACACGGCAATAAGAAAATATGGGTTTTCCACATTCGTTCACACGGTCCTGCTTGCACAGCTGCATGCATACCGATCCCACGCAATAAATCAGCATGATTTTGGCCGCTCAAGAGCGCTAGAATTTTGTTAATCTGCAAGTGGTTGGTGCACAACCACCAATTCATATATATCATGCAGATAAAATCAGTCTAACATAAACATTGCAATAGGAAAATGGGTTTTCCACATTCGTTCACGCGATACCGTCTGCACACCTGCATGCATACCGATCTCGCGCAATAAATCAGCAGCTCAGTCAATTTTCGGCTTTGCCTGAGACCACACACGGAGCTGTTAATATGGAGCTAATATTGGATGTACAAGGGTTTGGGCGATTCAGTGATAAATTTGTGATAAAAGAGCTGGCTGCAATAAGCATTCGCGCGCATGAGGAATATAGACAGGGTATTACACGCATCCTCTTCAAAGCACCATGCTCCTGGGTGACTCTCTCAAGCGAGTACAGAAATCTTAATTCGTGGTTGACACGGCGTCATCATGGAATACCCTGGATTGCTGGAGAAACGCCGTATAGAGATGCGGAGAAAACTGTGAGAGAGGTTATGCATGATGCGCGTTGCATTTATGTGAAAGGGATTGGAGAAGAAACGTTGGATTGAAAAAATCCTCAATGACGACTCAAAAGCGGTGATTGATTTGGATGAGCTGGGGTGTCCGAATTTTCGAATACTACGATTGGAATCGCATGTATTTCATAGGCATGGAGACTGTCATGGCGATGTACCGAGAGGCTACCATTGCGCCTTCGAGAACGTTCAACGGTTGAAAAACTGGTATTTGGAGGAGGGCCATAAAAAACCCTCCCCACATGTCTCGAGGGCGGGGGATGATGGCTTGAAAGTCCAGAGCTCGCAGGGAGCCGCATTCGTACGTCTAGAATTCTCGCCATCAACGCATATTCCACGTATATTCGAACCCGCAAACTCTCTCGAGCAAGGTAAGAATCCTATTACATGATAATCATATTCAAATATAATTTATATATAAAAACTAAGTCCGTAATATTCACCTCCCTGCAGATGGACTCAAGCAGCCTGAACAGCACTAGCCGTATGAACAATGATATGCAGATGAAAAAGATGTCGGAGCTGGAGATTGGACAAAAGTACGACATCACAAAACTGAGGCTTGTGAAAACGAAATTTGGTTACAGAATCATCGCTACGATTGCCAACGAATATATCGTGTTCCTGCCTGCGAGAGTTGGAAAGGCTCTAGAGAATGATTCTACTCAGCTGGATCAGTTGAACAACGAGGCGGATCAAGAACACTTGCAGATACTCTATCTTGGAGGCCCATACAATAAATTTGAATTCTGTAGCAAAATCTGAACACACACACACACACACACACACACAGACGCACATGTATATATATATGTAATGGGAATAGGTAAGGGTTGAATAAATAACAATGAATTTGCAATTACATTTATTTATTTATTTATTGTTCCTTCAGTTATTTAGAATAAGCTTAATCCATAGTTCTCAAGCATGATGAATCCTCAAAATGTAGCTAATTTTTTGACGGTGCCACTGATTGGATTGTATTCAACAATGCGATCATGTATAATCATACAGTAGGCTGAAGTATTTGCCGGAAACGCGAGACTAGTTTCAAATTCTAAACGAATATCCACCGGACCACTCTTTAACGACTCATTTTGCTTGGAACAGTCTATCGTAATGAGCGGAGCTCTGTTCAAAAAATCATTTTTCGACAAAAGAGGCTCGGATTCTTTATCATAGTATGAAATTTGAAAGTTAGTGTACATATTGTAGAGAATAGCGTATTGATTGTGAGCAATATCAAGATTCAAATTTTCATAGGGATAGCGTTGCGAGTTTAGAAAAAGTTTTACATCTCTAATCATACAATGATCGAATTGACTGGCATTTTTCTTCGGATCGTTTCGTCTTGCGGTTTGGAATCCTAGTATCACGTGTCTTGGCTTCTCTAGTTGTGTAGATGTCTTGACAACCCATACATGTCTCGTTGTTGCAGGCAGCATCGGGTACTCGTACATTTCCCACGAGCGGAAACTCATAGATACAGCCGGATCTTTGGCTATATAATTGAGCATTTTGATCTTTGCAGGATCCGACAGTCTGATGTATGGTAATAACCATTCAATTTTTTCGAGCGAAATTTTGATTCCTTCCCTTCCCTTCACGGTGGTTTGATAAATGGCGCTCATATCATTGTTCGATCGGGTCAAAATCAGCTCATGCTTTGCATTGACGATTATTCGATTATAATCCTCGGCAAATCCGAGTAGAAAATTCAGTGGTATAACAACATCAAAGTACCCATCGGCGTTGGTTAGCTTATTATTATCCTCCAACCAGCCGGTGTTCTCCAGGAGATGTCGTTGTCCTGGGGTGAGTGATAAGTACCCCTTCATAATACTCGTGATGCCCACATTCTTATTCTGGTCAATCTCATGACCATTCAGCTCGTAACGCATCTCGCTAAACATGTGACACACAGCCATATTGACCAAATCAGTGCTTTCACCAACAAGGCTGCCATCTGATTTTGTAATCCGGCCATAGATGTGGAACGAACTTTTGCTAGGTAATACACACGTATCTTGGTTCTGCACAGCTATGCGGATCTCATCATTATTTTTGAATGTAGACGCGGCATATGGTTGATGTGCATGTATTTCACAGTGGGCAATCGACTCGTCGAAGGTCACAGGTGTTTGGATTTTTATCATTCTCGTGCCGGGCATATGCAGATATAGCAACGAATTCTTATTTTCCAACACAACGAATTCGAAGGCCTAGGCTCTGCAGAAACTGAGCGTTCTGATGTGTCATCCGAATCGGAGCTGCACGATGACTGATGATGCTTGGGCATGTTATCGAGCTTTTATAACTACTACCAGATTTTCTTGCCCCCTCAAACACAATTCCCATATTATCTCAAAGATTTCACGTGTAATCGTATAGTTACAGTTTCACCACGAAAATTGATCAATTTCCCGTCCTGATCGACTATTCTCAACTGTATATCATGTATTGACCGTACGGTGATTGGATGGTAAATGACATTTGTCGGCACTTCCACGATCTTATATCCGGGTGGTACGGTTGGGAAAAATTGATGAATCGTATGTACTTGATGCTCGTTGATATATGCACCCGTGGTGATATTACACTCAACCCGCAAAGCGTTGACTTTGAGTATGCGAACGGGTAACTTGGATTTGTGGGTAATACCACCTTGGAGAACATCGGGGGTGAAACCGAGCAAATGACCAATGGAATCTTTCGGGTGGAAGTCTATCTGTTGATTGCATCTGATTTCGCTGAGTAGCTCATTGTTATTAGCTTTTCGACTAAATTTTATATCATCAGGTAATGCTCTTTTCAAATAATTTGCGATATCTTCAATTTCATAGCTCCCAGTGGGTATGGTAATTATTGTGTTGAGCGACGCATAAAACTTATTACACCCCTCATCTATATTGGGTATTGCGTTGAATGTCAAGAGCTCTATCAGTCCGAGAACATACGTCTTTGTCGGTGATAGCTCGATAGGGGGAAAATATTGAGTCCTCAAGACCGACGATTTCCCGGAGAATGTCAACGTGAACGAATCAGCCATGACTAATACCACATCAACAATACGCATACATTTTATAGTTGTCCACCGAGAAACATGAGGCACAAGTGACCGCAAATTACTGTGTTATGTTCTTGATATCTCTTATGATTATATTTTACGCTACCAACACCGAGATATTTCATGAGATCTCTAGGCGGTTGTAAATCACTAAAACTGTCGAAATACACCGCATCGTTGCCGTTTTTTGTGTATGCAACCCAATGCGTCCCTGGACCGTCTTTATCATCAAGATTTATGATCGCAGACTCACGCTTTCTAGGCCCTGAGCAGGGTAAATCATTTCGCATAAAAACACCACGAAAATGTGGAATTTTCAAAGCTCTTGCATAGTTGAGCAAATCGGCATCTGTGAGGGCTCGGCGTGGTAGCTTTATTAGTTTTTTGCTGGCTTCAAATACAACCCCATACCCTTCTTATACGGTTTCAGGTATAAGCCCTTTCCTAAAGCAATCGCCTCCATTGTTGCGTTGTGTCGCTTGGATTCTTGTAACTGATGTTTGTTTGAATTAGCTTCATTGACAACCTTCGCTATGCCCGCAGCACCGCCCGCTAAAGCACCTGTAGCGCTAAGGGCCGCAAATATTGAGATAAGGAACGGTAATAAACCACCAGTTTTCTTAGGGACGGGTAGAATACGAGGCACGTGCACTTTTCAATTCGACATGGCCGAACGGGCACCAGCTAGAGCGGACTCGATAGCTTCGGAACCAGACTTCATGGATTTTTTTGCTGCCTGTATAATAAATTTCAATGTCCTTTTCTTGTTCTTGAGCGATGCCTGTGTCTTGACCCTCTTCATACCCATACCCAGTTTGGATCTTGCTTTCATGGTGTTGGTGACCGCCCAGGCGACAGCTTTTTGGGCTGCACTTGCGTCTTTAGCCAAAACCCGATTCCAAGCCCTCTCGGCAAGCACTTAATCAGCCTTATGACTTTCCGCGATATTATCGTGATTCTTGGAGTATGCGATATCGTGCTGTTTGCATGCAGCGTCTAGAGCATTGATGCCTCGATCACCACGAGCTAACCTCTTTGCCAATTTCGTGCCAGGTCCGCAGTACTGATAACCAGGAACATGTAATTCGACGGGGAGATTGTTGATGATTTTATTTATTAATCCACAACCGCGCCTTTGTCTACGTGTGTGTCCAACCATGGTCGTCCATGAACTAACATGAATTCTATAAAAGCACGTATTTTATGCATGAATATATTAGTTTGCATTGCGACGTTTGCCAAGCATCATGAAATTTCTGGATCAAACAATTAAATTACCCATTGCCAATTTCGATAAATTGGTCGAGCGAAAAAAGAAGTAGGGGAAACGACACGGGGCCCTACTACCAATTAGTGTAAAGGCTGTCTTTTGCGGGCCTTCGAATTGCGGTAAAACTGATGCTCTCCTCACACTACCCACCCACGCTAATGGCCTTCGATTTAAGAATGTGTACGTCTATTCAAAATCCCTCAATCAGCCCAAGTATGAGTTCTTGAAGAGGTTGTTGAAACCGGTCGAGGGGATGGGTTATTTTCCGTTTGATGAGCACAAGGAGGTTGTAGAGCCGAAAGATGCGCATTCCAACTCGATTATGATTTTTGATGACGTGGCCTGTGAGAAGCAGGATAATATCAGAGCCTATTTTTGCATGGGGCGGCACAGAGATGTCGATAGTTTTTATCTTTGTCAAACATATGCTCGAATACCGAAACATTTGGTGCGAGATAATGCAAACTTGCTGGTTCTTTTTCGTCAAGATGAGATGAATTTGAAACACATCTACGCTGATCACGTGAACACCGATATGACCTATCAACAATTCAAAGATTTGTGCTTAGCATGTTGGAATGACGGTAGATATAGTTTTGTAACCATCGACAAAGACAGCGAGATTAACGCTGGACGATATAGGAGAGGTTTCGACTGCTTTATAAGTCTGAATCATCAATAAACCGCATACAGTCACAGCACATCGATCAAACTGGCAGCATGGAGAGCTCCAAGATACGTAAGCAAAACGATGTGCTGCGAGAAATAGCAAGGGCTAGCGACATCATTCGACGGAAACACAAAATGATCAAAATTGGGAAAGACACAAGTGAGCAGGCTATTAGTGAAATCTTCAAACCTCTGGTCACACCACTGCACAAGGTGGTAGATTCATCGAAGCAGCAGCAGCGGCTACTAATGAAGCGAGAAGTGAAAACGGAGCCGGGGGGTTCGGTTAAGATAGAGAAAACGGAAGATTTTGTGAAAACAGAAGATTATGAGAATGCTTCTGATGATGATGAAGATAATGATGATGATGATGATGATGATGATGATAATGATGCATATAGAAGGGCGGTTGAGAGGAGCCTGGCAGCTAACGTTGCTATTGGAGACAATGTTACAGCCATCGCCGCTGTGGGTGATACAGATGATGCCCATGATGATGACGATGATAACAACCGGGATCGTGCGTTTGCAGTCGCTTCTACAAGCACACCGGTGTCGAGAAAAGTGGTCAAGACGGCGCGCTATTTGAGCATGTTTACCTCATCCAAAGAGCGCAAGAACTTGGACACGAAATATGGTGTTCGAAAGCTAGTCGGTGGAATGAAGATCGGCGATTCGGATATCGTATTTGGCGAAAATCAGATATATGTAGGCGATAAGAGCTATGAGAACACGCCGGGATTGCTTGAATTGTTATTCAAAAAGTTTCCCGATCCCTCGATTGTAAATAAAAGCGACAAATTGAATTATATCAAAATCGTGAAGAAAACGAATGCATATCGGAAATATTACAAAGCCGAAAAAAGTCCCCATCATGATCGGGAAAAAAGTTCGAAGTATAGAGATTTCATTGGCCCATACATCGACATGCCGGTGAAAAAACCCCGAGAAAGATCCGGTAGAGGTTTATTACCCACCCATAAAATTGCGCAGGGGCAAAGCATGGATTATGTTTATTGGGATGATCCTAATGAGCTCGTTGATCGTCTTCGACTACTCATGGCATCCCAAGCAGCCGGCAATACTGGCCATACCAATGAAATATCCTCCATTATTGAGGAGCTACGCGAGGCGGGAATCATTTATTAGCATGAGATTAATCATAGAATGATCATTCGGTCATGGATCGTTGAACAATGAGCATAGACATATTTGGACGACAGCTGACGAGCAACGGCTTCGAAAAAAGTGTGATTCGAGGCCTTCCGGGTGCTGGATTGAAATTCACCGCCGATAATCAGTACGATCTAGACGGCAAACGATTATGTAATATAGCCGATCCACAGGAACCTAACGACGTCGTTTCTCTGAAAAGTTTCGAAGATATTACATGGCGAGCCTTGGGTGTCCTCGAGTATTCTATGGAAAAAACATTTGCAAACTCCACGCTACAAGCACTTCGCGAGTTTGAATCTCAACTTACCGCACGACTAGATCGAGAGCATACCAACAATTTCGATGGAAATCGACACATTCAGGCTCTTATGACAGAAGAGATTGACGCGCTAACGGTGAAGAAGGAAATTCTGGAGATTCGGCTGGCTGCCGTAGGATCTGATCTTGAAGTGTTCAGTCATAACGGACTACTTCGAGAAATTCGCTTCGAATCGAGCTAGATCATTCAACAATGAGCATAGACATATTCGGTCGTCGGTTCGCTAGCAGAAAAATCAAAAGTGTGTGTAGTCATGGACCTCCCGGTGTTGGGTTTAAAACCACCATCGATAACCAGTACGACATAGACAATAAACGGTTGTGTAATATCGCACATCCACAGGAACCAACCGATGCTGTTTCTCTACAAAGTCTTGAGGATATTACACAGCAATCATATATTGCTCTTGAACGATCCATAGAAGAGACATTCGAGCAATCCATGCAGCAGGCTCTCGAAGCTCTTAAATCTAAACTTAATGCCCGCATGGATCGGGAGCACAGTGAAAGTTTTGAAGAAGACCAACGTATTTGGATCCAGGCAAAAGAAAAGATTGAAGCGCTGAAGGGTGATTGTGAATCTCTGGATAAGCGGTTGGAAATAGTGGAGAATAACGTCGAAAAGCTCAGCCAACACTACATCCAGGGAATTCCCATTCCGACCAACTCGTTGAACAGCAAACGGAATAAATACACTAAACATTAGGAAGGATGAAGGCGGTAATAGCGAGTGAACTTCATGGACCCGCTCGACGTAATTATCCCCGACGCTATGTCGATATTCGCGGTTTGGATGAGACCTGGCAGGCTGATCTTGTCGATATGACCGCATATTCATCCGTCAACGAAGGCTAAAAATTTTTGCTCACGGTGATTGATATATTTTCAAAATTTGCGTGGGCCGTACCGATCAAGAGTAAAAATGCCAAAGACGTGACAGCGGCAATGAAATCTGTGCTAACTCTAGGTCGCATACCGAAACATCTACACGTTGATCAGGGCAGGGAATTTTACAACAAATAATTTAAAACTCTTATGAAGCATAATGGGATCAACATGTACTCGATATTCAGCAACTTGAAGGCATCGATATGCGAACGCTTCAATCGAACACTGAAGAATAAAATGTGGAAGCAATTTACTCTTCAAGGTTCTCATATATGGATTAACATTCTACCAGATTTGATCGGATCGTATAATACCACCAAATACCGTACGATTGGAATGAAGCCGAAAGATGTAACTATAGCCAATGAAAAACAGATATATCGACGTGTGTATAAGCCGCGTCAAATCAAAAGAAGCGAACGAAAACGCAAATTTAAGGTTGGCGATAAAGTTCGCATTAGCAAATATAAAAATGTGTTCGAAAAGGGGTATACGCCGAATTGGACAACGGAAATATTTACAGTTGATGCCGTAAAAAATACCAACCCTCCAACATACAAACTCATCGACTACCTGAACCAACCCATCGAGGGCGGTTTTTACGAGGAGGAGCTCAGCAGGGTGCAATATCCCGAATGCTATCTTGTAGAAAAGGTCTTGCGGAGGCGTGGTGATCAACTCTATGTAAAATGGTTGGGATTCGGCAGTTCACATAATAGTTGGATAAATAAATCGGATATGTAATATAATTTTATGAATAAATTCATTATCAACATATTTACATTTGTTCCTCAACCCTCCTCAATCTTAATGCTAGTTTGCGTGATTATCGAGGGAAAGAAATATTTCCCACATTTTTCTCACATTTCCACACATCATCGCACATCATCGCACATTTTCACACATTTTCTCACATTTTCTCACATTTTCTCACATTTTCTCACATTTTCTCACATTTTCTCACATTTTCTCACATTTTCTCACATTTTCTCACATTTTCTCACATTTTCTCACATTTTCTCACATTTTCTCACATTTTCTCACATTTTCCCACATTTTCCCACATTTTCCCACATTTTCTCACATTTTCTCACATTGACATGTAAAGTAGATGGGAAATTATTTTATTCTGTTTTAGAATATGTGAGAAAATGTGAGAAAATGTGAGAAAATGTGAGAAAATGTGAGAAGACTCTCTTCAAATATTTTAAGACATTTACTAGTTTGCGGAATCTTGATAACCCCAGGGTAAAGTATCGGTTTTACCGGGTATCAATTTCCGCTTATCATCACACCAGCTTAGAGCTAACTCATTTTGTACAATAGTGCTAACCGCATGTCGACTACTTCTTATCATACACTGTTTCTCAACTAAATTTTGATGACCAATAAGACATCGCTTGTAATCATCAAACGTGATAGATTTTGATGTGGAACCCTTCACACCCTTTGCGCGTTTCTTATCGGTATCACCACGACTTCTAAACGTGTAAAGTTTTGCACGCAGACCGAAAAATTCAGTCATGATTTTCCCGTTATTCTCATCCTTCATCAGACCAAGGCGTTTTTCATTCATTAGTGGAATACCATGGACATTATCTGGTGGATAGTCCGATGTATCGAACATGGTAACGACATCGCGTCTAATGATTTCATAGATGTTTGGTACGGTAAATTTATATATCAGACTATCTGTATCGGTATACATTAATTTGGCTTCACTACTCGAAAAATTATTTTCTACATAATCATAGTGGAAGTTGTATAAGAAGATTTTCGAAAGATCGAGAATCGCTGCGCCGATGTATATTGGCTTATTGAAATATACCTTGGTGCGATTTAGCTCAATAATCACCATATCTTCATCAAATATGGTGCAGCTATGAAATGTGGGTCTTGCAATGAGAGCACGCGCACCACCCCTACCCTCCCATTTTGTGATTAGTTTTACGGTCTTATGGTTACGCACATTCTCCATGGTCTTGCCAAATACAGCATTATTCATAAGCTTGTAGAAATTTTTTTCAAACTCATTTTTTGACTGCTTTCGCATATTTGTATTAAGGTCGATGTATGATTTTAACCATGGTGATTGTGCGAACCTCAAAATCCTATGCACTTTCACGAGCTTCAAACCGAATTTAATGCATTGTTTCAAATTACGATAGTGCAGAACATACTTTTCCTTGGGTAGAAGCGTTGTCGCGAGTTTTCTAATTTCACTACCTGGCGGTATGAAATGCTCGGGACAGAGAGGTAAGTCCGCATGCTGTTTATGCAGCTCTACGGGGTAATCTAAATCTACCTCTAGAATATAACCGGTTGATGAATTGTCCGGATGGGACAATACATCAATGGCATCATTTTCCCACTCGAACGCTCCACTCGGCAAATGCTCACTCATAGCTGCACCATAGAGATTGTTTACATCGAAATACATTAAATATGATTCCACCTTGCTGGAATCAAAATCTTCACCCATAAATCTATTATTCGCTCTGGCATAGCGATTTGAGCACTGTGCCACACCACCCCTTATACCTTTTTCGATGAATAATATCATTTCCGGATCGTCTAAAAGTTGAAGATTAATTTTCGTTTGCTTTAACATAGCATCAAAAGCAAGCCCCGGTGCGGTGTAATAATGCAGAGGATACAAGTTATACGTTTCGAAGCAGCTATCACGGAAATTTTTAAATATATCGGCCAATAAAAGCACATCGGTTTTCAGGTATAAATCGGAATATTCACCTAGAGTTTTCAGCTCAAACTTGGCCCAAACATTTTTCGCATGTTCATAATCCTCATTGGAAATATGGGAATCGTTAAGTCTCGAATAAAAATATTTTTCAATGGGTAATTCCGGCTCATCGAGTTTTTCCCAAGAATCGATGTATTCGTAGGGGAATACACCTTTGCGAATCATCAAATCGAATTTTCCCTGATCACTGTACAAATTTTGAGTTATTTTTTTATCCGCATCGCGCACGTATGATGCTAATTTGTCAATGCTGCTGGCCATAAATCGAATCGAATCTATGAATCTCAAGCTCATCATAGTGCCATCAACCCTCTTGGCGAATGATATATACTTTTCCTTATTAATGGGCAATAGTGTGATTTTACCCGAAAAATTTGAAGCTAAAGATTTAATTATGAAATGCGAATCATAGCCCGACAAATTATGAAACGCCACCGGAATCGTGTGTTTCTCTCTGAAATTCAAGTTACACCGATTATGGGCGGCACCGCGATATTTACCCGTGAAATGGCAGTGATCATGACATCTTTTTTCTTTGGGTAAAAATCGCTTCTCACAGATGTGACAATTTTTCGCGCGCATATGATGATCGCGTTGTGCCTGATTCAGAGATTCCATTGGAATTATATTTTTTATGCGTGACTCTACTTTAATGGATAATTCGCGAAGCTGTCCGATAAACCATTCAACACAATCGGGCCCACGTTTATTTCCATATCCCGATAATGTTCCGTCATATGAGCAATGTGCATAATAGGCGACACTGTGTGGGATATGCTCTTGAGATTCATTTGCGGTTGGTTTCAATATACACTCGAGATCGGCATAAACAACGAATGGCACAGTTCCCTTATTCTGAAAATTTGAAAATTCCAAATCTTTTTTCTCCGGAAATTCCATTCGGATTCTATTCATTCGCATGCAATCTTGCCTGTGACTTTCATACGCACCGTGCACGCTAAAGTGACACAGGCATCTATCGCACGAAAATTGTTCACCGTTATGGCTTGATAATTGTTTGCTAATTAAACGCGAAAGATTCTTAATCCAAGCAAAGTGAAATCGTGGTTTGAAATTATTTAAACCATCATCATCATCATCTTCTATTTCGCTCTTACTCTCTATCATGAGTAGGTGGATTGTGTTGCTCTTAGTTATATTCTTACTCAAATAAAGCGGGGTAATTACACTATTTTTGGACTTTTTCTCGCTCTGAAAATTTTCCGGTTCGATTCCATATACGTTAATGCTCAAATTGTTCAATTTTTCGAATTTCTGTACACTATTCTGTACACTATGCAGGGTCGCTGGGAATTCAATACCTGTACAATTTAGCTCCGATATATACCGTCGATAGCTGTGTGGTCTGGTTGCGTTAACGCCTGCGGGGTGGACAGCTGCGGCAACGGACCACAGCAAACACCGATCATCATCATTCTGCACGTTGACCACCGCCTTTTTTTGCCGAATATCCTCAGGTAGCACTGTATATGTTGAGAGTCCACCGCGAAGAGGCTCGTATCGGTTTATGCCAACCACTGCATTTATGATCTCAATCATACTCCAACCAGAATCTCGTTGTTCGAAATCCTCCACCATGGTCAGCAGAGGATTTGTTACGTTATCGCTGAACCAGGTCTCCAGGTTCGTTGATGGAAGAATCGTAGCGTTGCGTGTATTGAAGTTCTTCACTTCCAAGCTGATCTGATCGTTTTTCACGTTCTCAAATTTACACGAAACCCCCACATTCACCTTAATACATCCCTGTTCACGTAGCTTATTTTTCAAGCGTTGCATCGTTACCACCTCAGCGTCAGCCAAAAATCTCGCCAAATCCTTATGTCGAAGATTTGTCACCGCTCCAGTGTGTATACGGCACTTGAAGGCACTTTCCATATCATCCCATCGAACGCGATTCTGAATATCATCGCCAATATTACCTCCAACAATAGTCGCACGGTGTCGTTCAAATTTCACCACCCACGATTTGAGGAGTGATACTATATGTTGTAGTCGGTGTTTTCCACTCACACTTGGGTTTGATTCCATCAAAATGTTGTTCAAGAATCGAACATTTTCAAGTGCGATATCACGCCAGCGAATAAAAATATCTTCACTCGCATTTCCTGGAGGGAGTGTACACAATAACTTGTATGCATCTTCCATCATCTCGACAAGATTCATATACCTGACGTTGTCCATTTTTTTCCAATGAGTTTACAGCTCCGCATTCAAACCCACACCTTGCGAATGTTCACACCCACCATGAGCTTTGGGGTTTTATATGCAGACGCCCTCCACCCCACCACCATTCAAATACCATGAAAATTCAAGCGTTTCCAACCATAGTTCGGGTGGGGTTTTGTACCTCGGGTTTGCACCTTTTCGTGAAAAATATTATTCGAGTTTACCATTGGCCAACCCCTGCCAATATTAGGGTGTATTTCAAATTTCTAGTTGGGTATAAAGCGGGGTTTGCACCGAGTTTTAGACATTCCGCAAACAACCGAGAGAAGCAGTCAAACTAGTAAACCAAGTGTCAAGATGAATAATCAAATTGTAAACCCCGCCGATGTGTTTGATGCCGAGTTTTGGGATGAGCGTCTGCATAGCGACGATGAGGGTGATAATGGCTATGAAACCTGGTATGCGAGTTCGAGTGACGACGAGGATCACATACCTCGGTATATAGAGGTGTATTACGATGATGGTGAGCCCATGTGGATAAGGGTGAGAAAACCACCGAAGTTGGACGAGGACGTGGGAAATGTTGAGAACTGGGACGAGGGGGAGGAAAAGAAGGAGGATGACGATGAGGAGAATCGAGGCGAGGCGGAGGAGGAGAAGAAAGATAACGTGGAGGAAAACAATGATGACGAGGATGGGGAGAAGGATGACGATGAGGAGCGGGTGGAGGAGGAGAAGAGTGAGAACAAGGAGAATAATAAAAAGGATGGAGAGTAGGAGGAGAATGTGATGGTGAAATGCCGAGGTGACACCTCAACTCATTATTCGGTAAGTTAATATCATTTTTCACCACATAACGATTGGTTATTGCAACACCTGTATGTTTCAGATACGCGTGAACCTCGGTGCGTGATCGCCACCTCTTTGTAAATATGTATATGTAAGCTAGGAATTAGATATTTCAGAGCGGCCATCATGGATCGATTGTCGGTAGATCGGTAATCGTTACCATGATGCGAAGGCGAATCGGTAGTGGCGCCACCGCGAGACGAAAAAAAAAATTGCAGCCATCCGATTGTCGGTAACAGAAGATCGACAATCTTAGATTCAGAATCGTTACCATCGGACTACCGATAACGGAAGTGGTGCCATCACACGGTGGAAAATTGCAATCGCAAAACGGAAAAAATTGCAGCCATCCGATTCTCGGTAACAGAAGATCGGCAATCTTTGATTCAGAATCGTTACCGTCGGACTACCGATAACAAAAGTGGCGTCATCGCCCAGTGGCAAATTGCAACCATTCGATTGCCGGTAACGGAACATCGCCAATCCATGATTCACGTTACCATGATTCAACATCAGTACCATCAGACTATCGGTAACCAAAGATCGGCCATCGTTACCATGATCCAAGAAACAGATCGGTAGTGGCGCCATCGCATGGCGGAAAATCGCAACCATTCGATTGTCGGTAACATAAGATCGGCAATCCAAAATCGTTACCATCAGACTATCGGTAACAAAGATCGGTAATCGTTACCATCCGATCGTCGATAACTTATCGGCGCGGTCGGTAACTTACCCACTGCCTGATGGCCGGTAAAGAAGGCTGGATCCAGAACTCTCATATATACACTACTCTCGTGTTCAAAGTTGAATAATTTTACGAAAAAAAGACGTTGAAAAATTCCAAGTGAACATTTTGAAGGGGGCATGTCGAACTTGAAGATGGTGTCATGGCTGTATGAGGTCAAAGTTGAAGTTTCCGGTCTTGAATTCGGATGGTTTCGTTCGACAGGTAACTACGTCTGAAAAATTCGACGAATCAAAAATTGGAATAGAGGTCCAGCAAGATTAGGATTCGAGTTTCAAAACTATGTTTCGAAAGTCTCGATAGAACGATCCGTTCGTTCGGGGCATTCGATCAAAAGTTTCGGCACAATCTTTAGTCCAGCGTCGAATAAATCATTGAAAAAAAAACGTAGACCAAATTGAAAGAATGCATTTAGAAGAGGAGATTTCAAGCTTCAGAATTGTCGTCCTCAAAGTTCAATTTCCCAGCTGACAATCGCGAGGCGCCGTTCCAAAGTTGGAACTTCACTTTACAGATTCGACACGAGGTGCTTCGGGGAAGCGTAATTTGTGAACAAAGAAACGAAAGCTCAATTGCTGTGAGCACTTGAAAGGTAAAGCTTCGAGCTCGAAAGATTTTCGAAGATAACTCTCTAGGTCCATTTTTCATTGAGTTATGAGACTTTGAAATCTGAAATTTTTCGGGGGAAAAATTGGGTGACCCGTTAATTTTTGTGCGCAGTTTAGTTCATTTTATTCTTCAATTTGAATGACCCTTTGAACACGAATGATGAACCAGATAGGAAACACTGGCGGAGATTATAATTTTTATGCTATCTTCTTATTGGTATTTTTTATTACGAAATACATTGTATAGAAAACTAGTTCTTTATATCACAAAATGATAGGATACCACCACAGAGTAATATAGTTGTATAACTAATGTATGGATACTCTATAGAAATAATATATGTATTGACATTAAATTTATAAAAGAAGGTATTAATATTAAATGGGACATATATTTATTTTTTATTACGAATATATAGTACAACCCCAAAAAGCACCACTGGTGCAAAAACATTTCGCCAAGTACAATAATGTGGTCACTACTCTCAAAAAAATCTATCAACAAAAAATCCTCAATAAAAGTAGTACTTTAAAAATGTCTACTTACAAAAGGAATGAAATCAGATGGAATTGCCAAGTACATGTCTTCTGTATATTTGTAAAACAGAAAACATGAAAAAAAAAAAATTTGGAGTACGTGGTACTTGGCGGGCCAATATTTCATATCACCGTAGGATTATTGACATAGTTCAATTGCTGTTTTCTGCTACTTATCTACAAGAGGTCCGCCAAGTACGACTACCTCCAAATTTTTATTTTTTCATGTTTTCTGTTTTATAAATATACAGAAGACATGTACTTGGCAATTCCATCTGATTTCATTCCTTTTGTAAGTAGACATTTTTAAAGTACCACTTTTATTGAGGATTTTTTGTTGATAAATTTTTTTGGGAGTAGTGACCACATTATTGTACTCGGTGAAATGTTTTTGCACCAGCGGTGTTGTTTGGGGTTGATATCACCACTTTTTGTACAATTTTGCTTGACTATCTAATAATTGTGCTCGCTCGCTACGCTCGCTCGTTTGGA
Organism: Tenthredo scrophulariae; assembly: GCA_963978835.1. Classification (NCBI taxonomy): domain Eukaryota; kingdom Metazoa; phylum Arthropoda; class Insecta; order Hymenoptera; family Tenthredinidae; genus Tenthredo; species Tenthredo scrophulariae. The sequence goes on from OZ022232.1 coordinate 14,236,542, forward strand.
TATTCCTATATCCTCGCTCACTTGTCAACATTTTGCCAATTCTGTCTATGAGTAGCCCAACTATTTCATACCATCCAAATTCTTTGATAAACAGTAATGTTAAATGTGGCAGTATAATATGAATACTTTTAGTAAAATTTTGCTTGACTACCTAATAATTGTGCTCGCTCGCTACGCTCGCACGATTGAGTTTTCCTATATCTTAGCTCGCTAGGCTCGCTTGGTTGTCAGCATTCTACTAATCGTTTCTATGAGCATCTCAATGCATGTACCCTGATGCATTTCATAACGTCTAAATCTCTCGATAAGCAGTAATATTAAATGTGGTAGCATAATATAAATATGTTGGAAGCACAGAGGCCTGAAATAATGTGACACACGCTATTATTCGTTGCTCTCCAAGCCCTGTAAAGATATGTTCTTGTGTGCATGTACTAAATATGAAATATTTGACCCATCAAGAGACTCCGTAGAAATATTTGAATTGAATAGATAATGAAATATTAGATATGAAATATTCGACCCATTAAATATACGAAAATATTTGTAAATGAACGATAACATATTGAAGACCTGCCACGTTGAAGCTTTGTCACTTATTAATTCATGTTGTAGACTAAACTTCATGCGATTCAATAGCCGTACCTATAACCCAACCTCAAAATTGCGCGCTTCGTCATTTCATGAGAGATTGTTATCCACTTCAAATGTGAATTTTATGATAATAAGTATATAGGAAGCATAAAAAAGAATGAAATTTGCAAAATATTCAGATGTACGAATATGAACTGACAGCTCAGTCTCGGGAGTCTGTCTGTCCGTACTCCGTGGTCTTGGGTAATCGATTCTCGATCTACGTCACAGCGTCGACAAGAGCGCCACCTGGCAACTGATGTCGAGTACTTAGTATATCTCTGCTGTCTAGTGGTGGCCACTCTTTCCTAATTGTCATCCGCATGGGTGTTTGGTCTGAAGAAGGAGACGAAAAATGTTTCAGACGAAACGGGTACTCGGAAACTTAAGTTTATCATATCTCAGCTTTCCGTAACACTGATTCAATCGAAGTTGCACTCAAATGGAAGCTCTTTGTGTCTACATTCTAAGATAATTATTTCAATCCCCGGGATATCGTGAAGCGGAAAAAATTAGGAAAATACTGTATTCCCACCACGCCGGTTAGCTCCCGTTCGGGTATACCGTGCGATTATGTGGAAATTACAGGCTCCAAGCGCGCAGGCGCTGATTTATTCGAATATTACGAGGGACGCCAATTTCAGACGTGCCACGAATATCCCTAGAGTCCGTCTGCTATTTGTTTCCGATTGTTGTCAAATATAAATGGCGTCAGACCGTGGCAGGAATAGGTTATGTTTGTGTGAATCTAGCAGACGACAGAACTAGGGATGTTACTGAAAAGTTGGTAGAGTTGCTAGCGCGATTCTGCCGGCTAATGATATTTGAATAAATCAGCACCTGCGCGCTTGGAACCTGTAATTTCCACATAATCGCCCGGTATAGTGTAACGGAGTTTTCAAAGTACAACTCCACACCCTACGGCATTCCTTTATAAAAAATACCAATTAATTGAATATAAGCTAGTGTTGGGCGCCAGACACGCATCCGTGTCGTTTCACAGATATCTACTCGAATTTCAATAATATGTGACGGAACGACGGCTTTAAAGCGACGGTTGGCTCAAATGTGCTAAGGTAGTGGTAGAGTGGGTGGGTTCACCTTCTTATTCAACAAATAAAATATAAAACATCAGATATGGATTTCTTCAGTGAAATCAGTGATTTCATATATTGTTCTTACTTATTCGCAGCGATAACAATTTTTAGGTCAGAACAGATTCTACGTTACATAAGATAAGCAGCGGAATTAGAGCTCAAGACAATAGTGTGAATTTACAGACTTGGAAGAATATTGGTTACAGAAAAAAAGAATATAATTTAGAGAGCCTTAATATGCGACGCAGTGGTATAGAAAAAAAAAACGTAAACACGCCGGTTAGCTAGCGAGCGCCGTAGAAGCGATATAATGCAAGCTAAACTACTTTCCAGGCTACGTATCACCGAGCGATACGATACTGTTTAGCAAATTTTCCTAATAGCGGCACGCTAGCGTTATGAACAATCCCTACGCGATATAAGGGCTCAATAAATGTTTTTAACGAATTTGAGCAAAGTAACAAACTAAGTTAACAAGGGTTCGTACTAACCTTCAGAATTATCTGATTATCAGGAATATTCTGGTACGACTTTTAGTTAACAGACGGATTAAATATGCAAGATCAATCGGGCGACACAAATATGAGATAATACCTCGGATTAAATAGGCAGACTGAATTAGACGTAACAAATACGATCAGAGAAACCAGAGAAAATCAACGATAGCAAATAAATCAAAGGGAATAACTAGAACAACTTGAAACTATGACTACTACGTTCAGCGAACCCTCGGGGAGTTGGATAATAATTTAGCGACACACCATGCAATAATATTCTACTTAAATCAAAGATAACGAAAGGTACAGAAATCAGATATTCTGAAAGCGAGAATTTAAGCCAAACAAGCTATCAAATAACTTAGCAAATCGTAAGCAACTACATATATCATAGAAATCAGACTAATATTTCAAACAAATAGTCTCTAAGCGAAAAACATGCTCAAAACGGCCTCAATCAACTACGAAGTGCTTTCGCTGAACTTCTATTCTACAACTAATATTCACGTGGCCCGTGGGCGACACGTGACACCAAAATTCAAAGATACGATAACTTACTGACTAAATCGAAGTTCAGCGATAGTTTCGTGGCTTTACAAGCAATTATAACAAAGATACCTTACCTTACGAGAAGTGACTCATTCACACACAAAACTAACTGACTCTAAGTTTGAACTCTAAGGCGGGAGCTGATTTTGACTATATATAATAGCGAGAGAGAGAATTCGACACGTCCTGTCACGATTAGGCGAAACGTAGAAGTGATGAGCGTCGTCGATTCTTCGGTACTTCGACTTGCGAATCCGTAGGTTTAAGGGGGGTTTAAGGTGGGGAACCTATCAGGATCTACTAATTATTCCATTGGTTCTTCGAAAAACGTTTTCGGTCCGCACCGCTCGTCGGCTGTGCGATACAAGGCGTCGACTTGTTGCCTGACGTTAGGCGGCAGGTCCTTGCGCTTCTTAGCGGTAGAACGACCATTCCGCGAGATTTCAGCAGCGTGATGATCGGCGGGAGGATGTGATCTTGGTTCTTATACAGCTGTACCGTCCATGCGATAATTATCCTTCCGGGATTTACTCCACAGCGGCAGTCTCACACGGAGACGACCTCGCTGCAGTCTTCTGGTAGCATCTAGGTGTTCCTAACTGGATCTCCACCTTTTCTTGATCTAGCAGAGGCACGCGGGACGCTATACTCGCCCACTCTCACGCGGTACATCCCGTCCGAGTAACGTTACGCCACGAGTCTTCTGGGACCAAACGCGGCGTCGGTAATAATATCTGGAGCGGTAGATGGAAGCTGGTGCTGTAACGGGAGATCGTAGCCATCGTACAACCCTATACGCCGTTGTTGCAAGTCAGGCGCTTTTCGATAAGACGTATTCATCTGATAGGAGGCCGTATATGCAGGCCCTGTTCACTTTCAGCGATATTTCCACCAAGATCGACATCCTTTCCGATAGTTGTTGCGGTACTACCTCCAGCAGTACCTCCGGAGATACGGACTTCGGCTGCATACCGTAGTTATGCCTTGTCGGCGATAAGTGGGGTCATCTCGAACTGATTTCCTTGGAGCTGAAGTTCTGGAAGCGGCATCCTCCAATTCGTCTTTCTCTCTCTCGTCGTACATGAACAAAAAAAAAATACTCCAAATTAGTCTAATTCGATTGCTTAATATCTAAGTGTGTCGCTTGTATCCCGAGGGTCTAGACGGCGATATTTCTCTCTCGCGATAATGCGGAAAACGGTAATTAAAGGCATCCTAGTGACGCCTGCAAAATTGCAACGTCACAGTATACATGTTTATCTCGTAGGTGCTGTTGATAACTGTCATGCTCCGCAAAGTGCGAGAATACCTGTTTGACACGAAGGTTGACGTGTATGTTCCTCGGACAGATTCACGACGGACAACTGGGCGCGCTCCGCATCCTCGTTAAAATTGGCCGGAATGCAAGCTCCTGATTTTCAGGTGTTTGAAATATTGACGGAAATCTTCGACCATGATTGGGGTACGTCTGGCTGAATCGCAAACCTGCAAGATGAAAAATATTCTATGTCACGAGTATTCTCTGCGTATACCACTCGGTTTTGTATGTGTATAATACATACATACCTATATACATGCGTTTTCAACGACTTTTCAGCGAAATAATTTATCGTAAGCTAACGAAGAAAACCTAACCTAACGAAGGTAATTCATACTACACTGTATTATATTATATTATATGTTCTGTCTATGCACTTACCGATTGAATGTTCTGGTTCTATCAGTCATCTGCGCTTCTTGAACGCACTAACAATATTCCGTGACAATTTCCAAGGACTCGGGCTTCCCGCGTACCTTTATCACTGACAGCTGACTATTTCGATCGGTGTATCGGAGAGATCACGCACCGTACAACCACGTGACTGAACTATAGCGTCACTCCATAGAGCGAACATAGTGAACGATACTGACAATCATGGCCGCCGAGGAAATTGACGATGGAAAAAAGTAAAAACCAGACGTAGGCTCTATTTTCGCATGAAACGAACATGTTCTTGGACGTATGTGTTCGGAATTGAAATAGAATTCGCGCGACGTTGGCCTTTTTTGCGTTTTCGACGCCCGGGCTCGGATAATAATCGAAATGTTTCCCCCCTCCCCCCCCCCCCCCCCCCCTCTTTCGGCGAAAAGGAGGTCCCCCACTCCTTTTTCGGCTAAAAGGAGGTGGGCGAACAGGGACGGGCCTTAAGTTAATGCTAACTTTCCTAATTAATCAATGTTTCCGATGGATTCGATGATGGTTATGTTGAGCCGTCATTTGTTAGTTGCGATACTCGCGGTTTTCCAAACCGTACGGGATGTGATAGGCGGAGATCAATGAAGTAGAGGGTGTTTTTATTAAAAATTTTAGTTTTACTCAGCTTTCGCGACAAAGGCACAGAATGGACTTTCGCACGGGTATTCGACGTATTACATGGTGAAGTATTGCCGTAGATGAATAACTCGAAAAATAGTTTGTTTTTATAAATTGCGATGTGTGAATTAGGGTAAACAAATGGCCGTTCGGGGCTCGACTCTCATATGCTGATCTTATTGTTCAAGTTCGAAAATTTTTACAAAATTGAACTTTGATCTTGAATAGCTTTCGAACGCGACAACGCGTGGACTAATAAAAAAATGTTATCAGACCTTTTTTGTAGAACGTTCAATTCTCTATAAAGATTAGAACAGCGATTCATAAGTCAATCAGTTGTTTAAACGGTATAAAAATCAGAAGAAGCAAAAATAATTTTTCCCGTGTTATTCTTATGAGAATTGGAAAAAATGCGGTGAGGACAATCTCAATAATAATGTTACAAAGGGTGGAATCACCTATATTTCTAGGCCACCTGTCTCTATCACACTTAAAAGACATTCAAACGTTCCAACAAACACCTAATGCCATTTTGTTAATTTACCGTTGTTTTATAAACAGTCTCGTTCTAGACTTCAGATTGAACGCTTGTATTCAAATAAAACCAGTTTGCTTGAATCAATTTATTTGTGTCTTTCAAGTCACTTATTTCGCTCGAGAACTCACTACTTTATCTCTTAAATAACTCCTCAAGTTACATTTGGTGTCAGAAGTGTGGATCGTTTCGAGCCCGATAAGTAGATTTGCCCGGACACATTTCTTTTGGTCCTTGCTGATTGCTTGAATTTGAATCCACAAGCATTTATCGCTTTCCTTTTCCTGAGAATTGCTTTAAAAAAAAAAACAAAAAACCTGCTCAATTATGAGCAACCGACGGAATACCCGCCGCCAAGCCTCCCCTGCCGCTGCTGCTAACCGGTCAATTCCACCTCCACAAGCCGAAGAACCCGAAATCAACCCAATAGCTGCTCTGGTGCAGCTTTTACAACAACAAGCTGCTCAACAAGCCGCCCAACAGGCCACTCAACTAGCCGCCCAACAGGCAGCTCAAACTGCTCAGGCCGAACAGCAGCAGGTTTTTTTCACAGATTCTTCAAGATCAGCGAGTAGAACGCGAACATTCTGAAGGAAGACTCATTGGAGTACTCCAGGACCAGCAGCAGTCCTTCTCCCAACTCTTCTTCACGCTGCGGGATGACTGGCGAGGATCCGGAGGCGAGCCCCACCAGCTCCAGTCCCTGACAGCCCCAGTCCCGTCCACTTCGTTTTGTCCACCGGCCCAGTTTCCCTCAACCTTAAGGTCTGTGCCGACTATGACGGGAGACGAAACTCTCCCACCTTTACCTAATGTGCAGACGAATGAGATGGTGACCTTAGTCGAACCACCCGCTCAGTCAAATTCTAACGCTTGCATCATTCAGAACCGCGTTTCTAGGCCAGAGATTTCGTTTAATTCGTCGACGGTCAGGGTGGCCACGTTTGACGGTACTAGTCCCTGGGCCGATTACCAGAGGCAGTTTAACCTTATAGCAGATATTAATGGCTGGAATAGCCAAGTAAAAGCCGCAAATTTAGCAGGAAGTCTTAGGGGCCAGGCGCTAACAATCTTGTCCACCTTGGCTGACGACGAGATTCAGGATTTTTAAAAGTTATGCTCAGCCATTAACCTTAGGTTTGGCAATGGTCATCTGACCAAATTGTTTTTAACTCAATTTAACACGAGACGCCAGCGACGAGATGAGGATCTCGCCACTCTAGGACCCGACGTGGAACGTCTATCTAGAATAGCTTTGCCAGCCTGCGATGAAACCACCCGTGAAACTCTCGCGATCAATAGGTTCATAAATTCAATTCTTGACTCTGAACTCAAACACGCCCTGAGTGTAGCGGGACCCCCCTCTCTACGCGAGGCCATAATAAAAGCCTTAGAACTAGAAGCATTAAATAAACAGTACCTAGGGACCAACCGTGTAAGACAAATAGAAATAGAGAAACCAACCCCCGAAAAACGAAAAGAGCATGAGCAGAAACACTCTTCCCTGGAACAGGATCACAGGTCAACCGCGACCAAAGATTATAAAAATAATTCCGAATGCAGGTACTGTAGAAAACGCGGTCATGACATAGAAAATTGCTTTGCTTTACAAAAGAAAAACCGACCTGAAACCTCCTCAAATCAAACCTGTTGGAGGAATAATGATAACAATTTCCACTCGAACGCGAATCGAAACGGTGGTCCTGCCCAGAGACAGAGAATGCTCCCTTTTAATAATTCTCGATCTACCGATCAACAAAAAAAACTAGTCTCTGATGATTCCGGGGGGCGGGAATCATCGCTAGGAACGGATAGGGATAGCCCTGTAGAAAAGCACTTAATAATTAGGAGCTTAAGGCAATCTGGTCTCTATGTTCAGGGATCAGTCAATGGCGTAGACTGTCTCTGGGTTATAGACACCGGAGCAGAAGTGACTGTGGTGCGCTCGGATCTCCTTAGGACGATAAACAATAATGATCAGTTTGCGACGTTAAGGACCGCGACAGGAGAGACTACTCCCGTTCTTCAAGAGGTTTCAGTCCAAATAAATATCGCGGATCGAATTAGTTCTCCTCATAAGGTCTTCGTGGCAGATATTGAAGATGAGGGAATTCTGGGGATTGACTTTTTAACCGAACACCAGTGCATCATTTCTACAGTGGGCAATTCTTTACAACTAGGGCGACATGAGATTCCGCTTTTAACTAACAAAAAACAAAACCCCGAACCCCCTTCCTTTTTCAAACGATCGTTCACAGGCTATTAGAGAAATAGAAGTAATCAATTTGGTCCCTGACACAGTTCCTAAACAGATCCCAGAACATCTCGAAGATCTTTTCCAAAGGTCTTCGATCGAATTAGATTTATCTTCCAAGTCGAAGCTTTTAACCCTTCTACAGGATTTTAGCGATTCTTTCGCAAAGACTAGCGACGACCAGGGTTAGTGTACTCTTTCTCGCCATAGGATAGACGTAGGGTCCTTATTCGATTATAAACAGAATAAATGACGTGGTTTACCGGGTCCAGCGTTCCCTGCGCACGACTCCCAAGGTAGTTCACTTGGACCGTCTAGCCCCTTATGAGTCTGAAGGAATAGTTAGTTCATAGTTTATTTGAGGGTATCCCCAGAAACTTCGTTCGTTAGGGTAAATTCACGCGCACGGAGCGAAGAAAAGAATATTCCGTAGATTACTTAAAAGTCTTACACGAGGTCCACGATGACTGGCTCATCCGCGGAAAGTTTTCAGCTCTTCCAGCACCAGTCTTCGTGATAGATGCCGAGGCATCGGTCGATGACGTTTATAAAGAATCTGGTGAGGTTATGGCAGCGTGGCGATTTGATAGGACAACAGGTTAGGATGGTTGACGCTCGGTAGTCGACTCTGTTCAGCTTTGTTTGAAAAAAGATAAGAATTTTCTTCTGTTTTCCAAACGACTCGCGTCGAGTCGCCAAAGATTTATCAACTCCCCACTGTTGCTCCTCAGAATTTCTTTCTTTCTCTTGTCAAATGCCGATGACGTTGTAAAGAAATCATACGGAGATTTGAGCGCGTGCCTTTCAGTCATTTTAGAGTTAAGATTAACTGTTTCTTTCTGAGAGTTTTAGGTTTCTCTCAAGTCGCTTAAAAAAGAAGAACTAGGTTAACCCCCATCGTGAAGAATTTGGAGATCATCAAGAAGAGACGTTTCTAGATCCCAGTTTCCAGTTTCCTGGTTTCCTGTCTTCGAACCTACCAGACTTTCTTAGACGAATCGAGCCGACCCCATCCCTAGGCGGTTTCCAGTTTTCTAGACGCCCTCTACCATTCATCGGAGGACTTTATCGATCCCTCTCTTCAGCTAGACTTAGCGAAGATTTTGTAAAAACTTTTGTTGAGATTTTCTTATACTCGGCTATCTTCTCAAGGTTTTCTATGGTTTACCTTGAGAGCGAAGGCAAATGCCGGATAGTTAAAAGAGGAGCGATCTTAATTTAGGAGCCATAGCTCAAACATCCTCTACGAGAAGACTTTTAAGAGTCGGGACGCCTCTTCTCCTCAGGGGGGAACAGTGTTACAAAGGATGGAATCACCTATATTTCTAGGCCACCTGTCTCTATCACACTTAAAAGACATTCAAACGTTCCAACAAACACCTAATGCCATTTTGTTAATTTACCGTTGTTTTATAAACAGTCTCGTTCTAGACTTCAAATTGAACGCTTGTATTCAAATAAAACCAGTTTGCTTGAATCAATTTATTTGTGTCTTTCAAGTCACTTATTTCGCTCGAGAACTCACTACTTTATCTCTTAAATAACTCCTCGAGTTACAATAATATTAAGGGCTCATATTTTCACAATAATTTTTTTACCGCCGAAAGAAACTTTTGAGCCTGTTTGGAAGAAAATTTTTTTTTTTTTTTAATTACCCTAATATACATACATACATCCCGTGTATTCGTACATACATTTCGTGTATGAATATAAATCAAAAATTTTCTCAGAACTGATTTCGATAGTATATTGTGAATCAAGGGAAGAAAATAGGTAAAAAACACCTATTCTCCCTTGATGTGCACGATATTTTTTATTACACATGCACGAAAACACCGATTTTCCAAGCCATATTTCCGAACTATAGCATGTAGTGATGTCCAAGGTGATACCTTGTGACAACTGTCAACTTCACTTGTGAACACGGACGGGTTTGTTTTGCTCCTATTTTTTCATTTGTTATGTTTTGTTTCGATGTATTGGGAAACGCCGAAAGGATCGTAGGAGATAAAAAAGAGAGGGAGATGGACAAAGGCTGAGAGCTGGATAAGAGAGAGGTCGGCGTCAGATGGGTCGATAATAGACAGTTTTAGAAAAAGAAAGGCAGAAGGAACAGTAGAGGTAAGGAACAGCAAGAAGAGCAGCCTGGACAAGAAGTCACCCAGGAGTTAAGAAGAAGGGATGGCGGAAGCAGGGAAGGAAGAGGAGAGAAGAGAAGGAATAGGGGAGGAGGAAAAAGAAAATAGGGGGTGGGGCGAAGGAGGAAGGGAAGCGAGGTGGGTAGAGGTGATTATGGAAGGAATGGAAGGAGGAAATGAGAGGAGTGACGGAAGAGGTGAGAAGAATGAGAGAGGAAATAGAAGAGGCGAGAAAAGAAATGAAGGGAGAGCAGGGCAAAATAAGGAAGGAGGTAGAGGAGGCAAAAGGCAGGGAGAAGAAGAGAGAAGGAGGTTAGAAGAGAGAATAGAAAGACTAGAAGAAGAAAGAAGGAAGAGGATGAGGGGGAAAGGAGGGTGAGAGAAAACGGAGAGAGAAGGAAAGTAAAAATAGAGAAGGATGGAGGAGATAGAAAGAAAATGGGAAAGAAGAGAAAAGCAAGAAAGGAGGAACAACTTTATAATAAGAGGGGAAGAGATAGAGGGGGACGACGGAGCAGAGGAGATAGTTACAAGGATAATAGAAGGGATAACGGGGCAGGGAGAATGGATGAGAGGGGCGGCAGAGATAGAGGGGCACAAGAGAGCAATCATGGTCAAAATGATGAGCTGGGAGGAGAAAAGGAGAGTGGTGGAAGGAAGATCGTGGCTGAAGGGGAAGAAGATATACGTAGAGGATGACTACACGCGGAAGAAGAGAGAAATACAGAGGGAACTATGGGAAAGGCTACAAGAAGCTGTGGGTGGAGGACACACTGTAGGAATGGAAGGAAGAGAGAGGAGGACTGGTACCGGCGGGAGCAGAGGAGGGGGGAAAGAGAAAGAGGAAGAAGCACAGGAAGGGGAAGAGAGAGCAGAGAAGGGATATAGGAAAGAGAAGACGAAAAAGGGGCGAAAAATGTATTCTGGAATGTAGCAGGGTTAAAGGGGAAGGACGAAGAGTTTTGGGAATACGTCGGAACGGTCGAGGTCATGGGAATGACGGAAACCTAGAGGAAGAAGGAGAAGGGGGGATGCGAGAGAAACGAGGGAGAGGAGGAAGGTCGTGGAAAAATTGAGGGCTGAAAGAAAGGAAAAAAAGAATGCGAAAAGGAAGAAGGCAAGGTAGGGCCGAGCTGTCGACCCCCCCCCCTGCCTTGTCAAGCGGGCATGGAGAGGCAAGGGAAGAATGGGATAGAGAAGGGGTGACCGGGGGAAGAAGGGGAAAGAACAACAGCGAGGGGGAAAAGAGAGGAACATAGGAATAGGAGGACTAAAAGGATGAGGGAACTGGAAGGAAGTGGCGGAGAGGAGAACACGAAATTAATGAGGAAATGGCGGCAGAAGAGGCAAACGGGAGAGGTGGCAGGGGAGCAGAAGAAAAGAAGAGGGAGAGCAGAAGCACCGCATGGAGATGTTCACGGACATCATACTCGAAAGTTTTAATTTACAATTACAGTGAAACCTCCCTTAACGGACACCTCTTAACAGCGGACACCTCTTTATACCGGACAAGTTAGAAATCCCCGGCAGAAAAGCATTGCCTCTTATGGGAAGCATACCTCCCAATAACGGACCCTCCCAATAACGGACGTGGACACTGTTAGGGATGCATTTTTACATGAAAAACCCTCTCAATAACGGACACGTTCACAGAATTTTCAGTTTGTTTACATCTTTTTCCGAACTCTTGGCTGTTGACGTGCCGTCGCGCGCGCTGGAGCCTGCTAATAAAACATGTTCGTACTGGTCGCAGCTTTTCTGCAATCCTCCGCGTTACGTACATGGTCGCAGTGGTTTGGACAGTGCATAGAACAGATCAGTCTCATATTTTATGCGTACCCGTCAATATGTCGCAAAAAAGGAAACGGTTGACTATAAAAGACAAAGTCGAGGTTATTAAAGTTAATCAAGAAGAAAAGTTAAGCGTTCGCGATTTGGCTTCTAAGTTTGATGTGGGAAAAACACAGATCAGTGACATTCTCAAGAATAAAACGGAGATTTTAAAAACGTGGGCGGCAAATAAAAATCTAGAAAGTAAGAGATCATTTCCCAAGACCCAGGGACTTGCTGTCGATAATTTGACGTATGAATGGTTTTGCCGAGCGAGAGCTAACAAGATTCCTGTCTCTGGGCCACTCATCCAAGAAAAAGCGTTGGAAATAGCGACTGGCTTGGGAATGACTGATTTTAAAGCTTCGAATGGGTGGTTGGAAAAGTTTAGAGCCCGACGCAACATATCCTACAGAAATGTGTGTGGGGAAGCCGGCTCTGTGGATGCGAGCATAGTGTCTGAGTGGATTGATAAGTTGCCGAATATGTGTGTGGGGTACGACGAGAGAGATATCTACAACTGTGACGAGACGGGACTATTTTTCAAGGCCTTGCCGGACAAAACAATGTGCTTAAAAGGGGAAACTTGTAGTGGAGGAAAATTAGCAAAGGACAGAATCACTGTTATGGTGTATGTAAATATGGCAGGTGACTTCGAACAACCATTGATTATTGGCAAAGCAGCAAAACCACGGTGCTTTAAGGATGTTAACATCAACTTGTTGAATGTTGACTGGCGCGCTAACAAAAAAGCCTGGATGACAAGAGATCTCATGACGGAATGGCTGTTAGCGTTCGACAATAAAATAAGAAGACAGAAAAGGAAGGCTCTTTTATTTCTGGACAACGCTTCGTCTCATCCTGATGTCAAACTTGAAAGCGTTAAACTGATTTTTCTGCCTCCAAATATGACATCAGCTTGTCAGCCGTTAGATCAAGGAGTCATAAAAAACTTCAAGGTTCACTATAGGCAGAAAATTTTGAGACACCTTCTGGCGAAATCAGATGACATCCAGTTATCGAGCGAGCTTTCTAAAAGTATTAACGTTTTGGACGCAGTTTTATGAACCGAGTCAGCCGTGAAACAAATCACACCGCAAACCGTGCGCAACTGTTTCATAAAAGCAGGCTTTCTCGGGGGTGGTACTGATGCGATCAACACGTCAATCGTGGAAGTGGACGAAGCTCAATCTGAGCTAGCTGAACTCTCGCGGCAATTCGGAGACGCTAGAGCCGATTTCGCAGGGATTGATGATCTTCTACAAACGGAGGATACCTCCATGAACATCAGTGAACTACTCCGATCTGCGAGTGATGAAGTCACATCTGATGTTGCAGAAGACGACGATGAGGAAAGAGATGAACCGGAACCGGTTATTACAAGTAAGACTGCTTTGGACCACGTGGGAAAATTAAAACGTCACTTTCTACATGAAGAAGATGCCGACGGACTGAATCTCGTATCTCAAGTTGAAATGCATTTTGAAAAAAAAAAAAAAAATACAAACCGAGAAGAAACAAACAAAAATTGTTGGGTTTTTTAAGTTCTAACGAGTAAAAAATAGTCATACGTAGATGTGTACGTTACGTTAGCAAAATCGTTGCTATTTTATTTTATATATATATATATATATGTGTATTTTATTATATATTTTACTGCAAAAAAGGTTGTTCTTTTCTTCGTTAAAGTATTTTGAATGCTTGGATTAATCTAACATTTCACGTTTATGTACGTATATACATATGTATATGTTTATCCGCAATAAAGTTTGTGCAATATCAAATGAGCTATTTTCTGAATAACGGACACCTCTGAATAGCGGACAAGAAATCCGGTCCCGAAGGTGTCCGCTATTGGGAGGTTCCACTGTATGTGGAAATATTAGAAGAACGAGAAATGTCAACAATGTAACGCCGAAAGGCACGCATGAGACAAATAAAACTACTACTATTGTTTCGATGTATTTACGTGTTTATTTCGTCCGACGGCGCTTCGTAGGGAGTAAAACGCTATGTTCTTCCTGCGCCCTAGGGAAGAAAATGAATTCTTTGCGATATGCACATGCGCGAGTTCATCTTGTGTACCACGATAGATAAAATGCCATTTTACTCTCGCATAATAGTGGGGAAAAGCGGGTTTTCCGTGCATGTGTGATAAAAATTAATTTTTTTTTTCTCAAGTTTCAAATCCGTTTTTCCTGAAACCGTAAAAAATAATTCTTTTATTCTAAGATTTATTTTAAGATGTGTGTAATCGACACATATATTGGTTTTGTAGCTTTATTCCGAAACGTATCCCTTAAAAATCATTGAAAAAACCCTTTTTTTTTGGGCTGCAAACAGGTATAACCCCTAAACTTCAAATTATCTTATAATTTCTCTTTCTATTCTTTATTTTATATTCTGTTCTTCATGATTTTTCTAGCCGTTCAATTTTTTGACCTCAATGAGCAACATTATAATTTTCTTCAATCTCTTATGAGAGCTAACTGATTTTCATGAAATCTAATCCTTTGTGAAACTGCATCCTTTTCTTTCAATTTCCTTTTGTTTCAATTACTTTTTCCAAAATCTTCCAGCTTTCACATATCATCGTCGTTAGCTATTGACAGCTACGGTGCGGGTTATTAATACAATCCCTAGTCTGGTAGACAGGCTCGGTGCGCTTAGCGAAACCCAGCTCTGCGAGGCAGCTTCGGTTGATTTCACTGATTGGCAGCACTGGCTGAACGCCCGTGTCTGCAGTTTATTTATCGGTGCGTTAACTGGCTCCGTATCTCCAGCCTTCAGCTGAGATATTGGTGCAGTAAGTTACATTTGGCGCCCAACGTGGGGCTAGCTCCTCTTACATAAAATTGAATTCATTTAATTCAAAAATCAAATTAACTTCATTTATGAAAAAAAGAAAAATTTAACGTCAATTCCTGTTCAACTTGAAATCTTTCAACATGAGTAGATTGTATATGAGAGTTCTGGATCTAGCCTTCCTCAACGGCCAACAAGCAGTAGGTAAGTTACCGACCGCGCCTATGAGTTATCGACGATCGGATGGTAACGATTACCGATCTTTTGTTACCGACAGTCGAATGGTTGCGATTTTCTGTCGTGCGATGGCGCCACTACCGATCTGTTTCTCAGATCATGGTAACAATTGCCGATCTTTGGTTACCGATAGTCTGATGGTACTGATGTTGAATCATGGTAACGTGAATCATGGATCGGCGATGTTCCGTTACCGACAATCGAATGGTTGCAATTTTCCACCCTGCGATGGCGCCACTTTCGTTATCAGTAGTTCGATAATAACGATCCTGAACGTAAGATTGCCGATATTCTGTTACCGACAATCGAATGGCTGCAATTTTTCCGTCTCGCGATCGCGATTTTCCGCCGTGCTATGGCGCCACTTTCGTTATCGGTAGTCCGATGGTAACGATTCTGAATAAAGGATTGCCGATCTTCTGTTACCGACAATCGGATGGCTGCAATTTTTCCGTCCTGCGATGGCGCCATTACCAATTCGCTTTCGGATCATGGTAACGATTACCGATCTACCGACAATCGATCCATGATAACCACTCTGAAATATCTAATTCTTAGCTTACATATAGGAATTATATTAGCTGAAATGCTCAAAGACTGGCAGGGTATGTTATATGCAAGCAGTGACGTGAATCATCTGATAATATATGCTTTTTATTTGGTATTTCTTAAGTCTAACTTATTCTAAGGTAACAATTCTCTTAAAACCAGCCTAAACTATATTTCTTAAGTCTAACCTATTCTAGAGTAACAATTTTCTTAAAAGTAGCTAAAACTATATTTCTCAAGTCTAACCTGATCAAAAGTAAAAATTTTCTCAAAACTGACTCGAACTAAGGGATACATTGTCGTTCGAGTGGAATCACCCTCGGTTGTGGTGGCGGTATATCCGGGGATGCTGACCTCGACGACGACGACGGCGAGCTCGGACTCGATCGAGAATACACCGATGAGGCCGAACTGGGTGATGGCGATCGGCCTCTTTCCCTATTTATGCGTATCGTCTCCGTTTCCGAACCCGCCGCATCTCTCGGAAGATGTAATATCTATGCATTGGATGGGCGAGGCTGTGACATTTTCAGTAGTGACTGCATGCATGGCTCAATGGTCATCGATTTGATACTGTCGCGTGATGTTTTCAATCATCTCATAGTGAACGCGTGCGGTTTCATTGATGAAGTCCTTATCCGCATGGCTGTCACGCAAAAAATGCAGCACCACCTCAACTCAGCCCTTCGCCACAGTTGCGCCACCCGCTGTGCAACTCTTCCATGAGCCGGATTCATCTGGATTTATCACACATTCTTATGTGAGCATCTGTTGAAATTTGTGTATTCAATCCCAACAACATACCTTATTTTTTTTTTTTTTCGTTCTTTCACGGGTTTAGTTTTGGAAATTCTTCTTCTTTTTCTTCTTGATGCTTTTACTTCGATTCTATGAACTTTCGCTATTCACCGATCTTTTCGTACTGGAAACTGCCTTCTCCTGAAACTGGCCTGGCGGGGAGAGTTGGGTTGCATCCTATTGGCTGCATACCACCTCCCAAAATAAAATAACCTAACCAACCAGAGAACAGCTCTTAAGACATCCTCCTACACCATAAAATCGGTTAGTCTCAAGACTCGAGCAATAAATCAATGTGATTTTCGCCGCTCTCAGATAAGATCAGTCAAAGATAAACACAGCAATAAGAAAATATGGGTTTTCCGCATTCGTTCACACGGTACCGCTTGCACAGCTGCATGCATACCGATCCTACTCAATAAATCAGCGATTTGGTACATCGGATTTTCCGAATAACTGAGGGAGAAAAAAAATAAATAAATCAGCGTGATTTTCGCCGCTCAAAAATGCTAGAATTTCGTTAATCTGTAAGTGGTCGGTGCACAGCCACCAATCCATATTGCGACGTGGTATTTTGAAATTCCCCGCCACAAGGCGATTCTATCGAAAATGCGACGATGCGTGGCGTAGACAGGGTCTCCAGGAAAAAGGAAAAACTTAGGGAAAATAATTAGGATTAACTAACGCTATTTTATTTTTGTAATTATGTAATCTCGAGTATGGAAACCACGAGATGTCTACCGTCGTGGGAACTACCGATGCAAAATATGGCTCTACCGAACGTAAAGAACTTCCAATATCGTCAAGGACGACACTGTCGGCGCGCAAACCATGGTTGGTCCAGAAAACCCCAGGGTCAGCGCCTCCTCTCAAGTGGAAGATCTACCACCTCCAACTATCGGACTGGCGGCGTACAGGGATGTGCGAGAAGCACAAACAATCCTCCCGTCATCCGAAGAAGCTACCGCCTACAAGAAGCTACACTGTACCGATGTGAGGGTGGCGTATAGGGTGATGTGCAGGTGCATCCTCACAGCCTCCCACCCAATGAGTCATCAGTCAGGGTATCTATCGAGCTACTTTCTCTGAATCTGTTATCGCGGCCGTGGTTGGTCAAGAAAACCCCCGGATCAGCGTTCCAACCTGCGGAATCTTGTCGTGAGCGAAGCCCTAGTATGCTCAGCACGAGACTATGACCTACGCTTCTGGTGGATCGACGAATCATGTAAGGCCCCAGGAGAAATATCGCATAGTTCTGGCGAGCGAGACTTCAACGTGAGTCCAGCGTCAGGGGGTTCTAAAGGAAGGCGGTAATAGGAGAGGTATTAGCAGCGGCAGGGGTAGGATAGATCTCTCCTATCATACGTTCGTCAAAAACTTGTCGTTTAGCGACCAATTAGAGTACCGATATGTCACGTGACCTACGCTAATCTGAAGGATGAGCTGTTGGAAGGAAACAAACACTATATAAACAGGACACACTCGCTGTTCGGCCTATTCTTCGCTCCAGTTTACGCTACGCATCTTCAAGACAACGTGTATCGTATCGCATTTTCATCGAGTATCGTACCGCATTTCATCGTGTATCGTCTATCACATATCGCTATCGTATCGAGTATATTTAAAATAGTGTGTGTTCTTCTGAAGCAACTTAAGGTAAGGTCTTGATCCTTTCTGTAAAGACACGAGGTAGTTCTGATAAAAGTCTGGTTTGTTAATTTGGTTTTTGAGCTAAGAAGCTCGTCTTTGGTCTTTGGTCTATGGATAATTTATCGAACAACCTCGAGTCTGGCTGAGTTACGTAGACCTTTTATTGTTTGGCAATAATCTATCGCTTATCGCTTCTCGTATGGCTTCTATTTCTTATTTAGTATGGTAAAATATCTTATGCATGAAATACTGTAGAAAATCCTTTTCCTGGAGTACCCTGAGCGAAGATAGCCGCGAGGGCTTAGGCCTCGCGTTACAGTTAATTTTGTTATAATTTAGTAAGGTATGGTCCACTTGGTATAATTTATTTCCGTTTGTAAAATTCAGTAACGTTTGGATAATTTAGTATCGCAACTACCGATATCGTATCGTCAGAATTTGGTTAAATATCAGTCTATCGTTCTAAATTAAATTGGCATCGTCGAACTTGTGATTCGCGTTTTTCGAATGACCGTGTGGTCTCTATTTAACAGTAGATCTCGAAATATCGTTGATCGTATGGCCAACGTGGCTAATTAATTAGTAGGAAACCTGTATCGTTTGTTACCGATTTCATTGTTTAATATCTTGGAATAATGCATTGATCTTAGGCTGAGTTATGAAATAACTTTGCATTTGGGTACGAAGTATCGCTCTGTGATACCAAGTCTGGAGTCTAGTCAAATCGTTTTATATCGAGTCAACTCTGACGCACGCCTCTAATTAAATTGTATCGTAAAAGAGTGAATTCTGTCCTGAACAGTTAGGAAACCTATCGTAACAAACTGATCCATTATATCGCCGATTCTGTATCGATTCTGTCTAATTATTCGATTTTGTTGATAAATAATTGATTGATGTGACCTCATTATTCTCAAAGAAATAATATTGTTTTATATGGTGTACCCTGCCCCTCTATCTAAGGCTTTTGTATCTGAGCAAGTCGAGTTGTCGCTCGTCGCATTTCCGTAAGTTTTTGGTTATCGTAATTTATCGTATGGTATCGTAATTTGGTATGGAAACGGCGCATCAGCGTCTGGCGCCCAACATTCAGTAAGTTAATATCGCAATTATCACGGGAAAGCGCCGAATTGTGACGGAGCAAAAGGTTTTCCTCTCCTGAATAAAAAACTGCGTTACAATATATCTTGCAGATAAAATCTGTCAAACATAAACATAGCAATAAGAAAATGGGTTTTCCACATTCGTTCACGCGATACCGTCTGCACACCCGCATGCATACCGATCCCACGCAATAAATCAGCAGCTCAGTCAATTTTCGGCTTTGCCTAAGACCGCACACGTAGCTGTTGATATGGAGCTAATATTGGATGTACAAGGGTTTGGGCGATTCAGTGATAAATTTGTGAAAAAGAGCTGGCTGCAATAAGCATTCACGCGCATGAGGAATATGGACAGGGTATTACACGCATCCTCTTCAAAGCACCATGCTCCTGGGTGACTCTCTCAAGCGAGTACTGAAATCTTGATTCGTGGCTGACATGGCATCGTCATGGAATACCCGGATTGCTGGAGAAACGCCGTATAGAGATGCGGAGAAAACTGTGAGAGAAGTTGTGCAAGATGCGAGTTGCATTTATGTGAAGGGATTGGAGATGAAATATTGGATTGAAAAAATCCTCAATGACGACTCAAAAGCGGTGATTGATTTGGATAAGCTCGGGTGTCCGAATTTTCGAATACTACGATTGGAATCGCATCTATTTCATTGGCATGGAGACTGTCATGGCGATGTACCGGGAGGCTACCATTGTGCCTTCGAGAACGTACAACGGTTCAAAACTGGTATTTGGAGGAGGGTCATAAAAAACCCTCCCCACATGTCTCGAGGGCGGGGGATGATGGCTTAAAAGTCCAGAGCTCGCAGGGAGTTGCATTCGTGCATCTAGAATTCTTGCCATTAACGCATCTTCCACGTACATTCGGACCCGCAAACTCTCTCGAGCAAGGTAAGAATTCTATTACATGATAATCACATTCGATTATAATATATAAAAACTAAGTCCGAATTATTCACTATCCTGCAGATGGACTTCAGCAGCCCGAACAGCACTAGGTGCAGGATATGCAGGTGGAAAAGATGTCGGAGCTGGAGATTGGACAAAAGTACGACATCACAAAACTGAGGCTTGTAAAAACGAAATTTGGCTGCACAATCATCGCTACGATTGCCAACGAATACATCGTGTTCCTGCCAGCGAGAGTCGGAAAGGCTCTAGAGGATGATTCTACTCAGCTGGATCAGTTGAACATCGAGGCGAATCAAAAACGACTGCAGATACTTTATCTTGGAGGACCATACAATAAATTTGAATTCTGTGGCAAAATCCAAACACACACACACACATGTATATACAGGGTGACCCAAGACCCCCGGACCGGAGGGAATGGGTGGATTCCTCGTTGGATTTTGAGACGAAATTTCCTTTTCGAAAACTTCTTCCGATCAACGGTGTCCAAGTTATTAAAGATAAAGAGTAGCCAATCAGCGCCTCGCTTTAGGTCCGTGCCAGTGCCGGGTCAATAGTGAATGGCGGGCAGGGCCCGGGGTTTATTTTACATTTGGCTACTTTCTTCTTCACTTTACGATCGACGCGTATTATCGCTTTTACAGGGTATAATCTACGAATTTCTTTGGTTTCTTTCTTTCTCTACCGCTGCGTCTCATTGTACTATATCCCTCGTCTGTCTTCTTGTCTTTGCTCACCGAGTTACTTATGCTACTATTATGATCTACGCTTTCTTCTGGGGTACTGTCTACTGTATTTTCGTTTGCTTCGGGTCTATTCTTGTCAACTGTGTCGCTTTCTGATTCGCTGTCATCCTCGCTTACTTCGGAATCGTTGTTCCCTTTCCAGATTTTAAGTTGACTTACGTGTGCCGTAGATTCGAATCCTCGAGGTCTTTCTTGGCCTTATCTTTGTATTCTATATGTGTCGCTTGGTAGCTCCTGTACGATCACCATCGGTCCTCGGTATTTTGATTGCAGCTTGGTCGATTCGCCGGTCATCGTCGGGTTTACTCTGACGAAAACGATATCTCCTATCTTGTACTTGATATTTTTGAATCTTGACGCGTCGTAGCGTTCTTTATATCTGTTCTGCGACTCTTTGATATTGCCTCGCACCTCGTTTTGTAGTTCGGTCGGTAGTTTGTATGTTTCTACCTCGTTCCTTTCCTGTTTTGTTCTATCTCTTTCCGCCTTTTGTAGTGTTCGAACCTTGTTTGCCATCTTTTCGTCGGTTCTCTGGAACATCAATACTTCGTCCTCCCTTGTGGATATTTGAAAAATTCCTTCTCGTTCTTCTTCTTCCTCTATTTCTCCGACTGGAGCTCTTGAGAGTGCGTCGACGTGTTGCATTATATCCCCCCTTCGATGCACAATTTCAAAGTCGAATTCTGCGATCGCGCTCAGCCATCTGGCTACTTGTGGTTGACTTGTCTTCCAGGCGTTGATGTGTATTAGACACTCGCAGTCTGTAACGATAGTGTATTTGAGGCTAATTAAGAATAACCTCAGTCTTCCTAACGTCCACGCTATCGCCATGAGCTCTAGTTTGCTCGAATGATAGTTCATTTCCGCTTCTGTAGTTCTCTTGCTTATCGCGTAGACTAGACGTAGAATCCCGTTTGTATCCGTTTGGAACAGTATGCCTGCTATTCCTTTTGCTAATGCGTCAGTATGCAACTCCGTTTTGGTTGCTTTTGGATTATACATTTGTAGTATTGGCTTTGCTATTAGCAATCTTCTGATCTTCTGGAATGCTTCCTCTTCTATGTTCGTCCATTGGAATGGCTTGTCCTTCTTCGTTAGGGCTGTTAGCGGTATCGCTATCTTGGAAAATTCTGGTACGAACCTTCTGAAGAAGCTAGCTAATCCTATGAATCTGCGTACCTCGTGTACATCTCTTGGCGTCGGAAACTCTTCGATAGCTGTTACCTTCCTTCCTCCAGGCTCGACTTGTCTTTTGACTATTCTAAATCCTAGAAGTTCGATATATCTCTTACCGAATTCACACTTCTTCAGGTTAAGTGTTAGGCCTGCTTCCCGTAGCAGCTTCAGTGTGTACACCAAATTTTGCATCAGGTCGTCCCATGTCTTCCCGATGATGCATGAATCATCGAAGTAGGTCACGACAATTTTCTTTTGGTGCGCTGTTTGTAGGGCCATTCTCATTGCCTTGGCGAAGTATATCGGGGCTCCCACCAGTCCGAACATTGCCCTGGTAAATTCTCCTGTTTGATCCTCTGTAATAAAAGCAGTCTTCTCTCTGGCTTGTTGGGTTAATGGCAGTTGCAAATACCCTTGTGCTAAGTCTAGAAGTATGAACATTGATCCTTCTGCTAGTATTCCTAAGAATTCGTCAAAATTAGGCATTGGGAAATGTAATTTCACCGTGTCTTTGTTAAGCTTTCGGTAGTCCACTACCATTCGAGGTGACCCGTCCTTCCTTCTTACTATAAAGGCTGGACTTGCGTATGGTGACTGCGTTTCGGTAATGATACCGGCTGCCTTCCCGTCTCTCACTATCTTATCGAGATCCGCTCTATCCTTGACGTTCAGCTTATATGGTCTAGCTGCCGCAGGGTTGCTTCCCTCTTTAGTCTGAATTTCCATTTCGACTAACTGCGTACATCCAAGTTCCCATTGGTGTTTAGCTATGCAGTCGCGGTACTCATTCAGGATTCCTGTCAGCTGTTGCTTTTGTCCTGCTGTTACAGTTGTTCCGACAATAATCTCGCTTGCGTTTACTTCGTCGTCTCGTGGCGTAACCGTCGGCATCTCCTGTACTGACAAAATCTGATCATTTATCCTATCGCCCCGCCTAACTATCTCCTGTCCATTCCCGTAGTTGAGGATTGGTAACTCTATACTACCCTTGCTGGTGCTAATCTTTATAAAGTTAGCCGACCCTGGTTCTAAGTTGCTATCTGACTCTACGATTGGCCTTTCTGACCTTGGTTCATTGAAGAAAGTTGTGTCTACTTGACAGAACTCGAGTTCGTGTCCTACTCTAGTATAGCTTATGTCTAGTGCCTCGGTAAACGGTCTTCCTAAAATGACGTCGTGCTCCTGCACGTCGTCTGGGACTATTCTAAATTGAATGAGTCTGGGTCTCAGATTCTCGAATGCTACTTCTTCGCAGATTACACCTGGTGAGGTTACTTCATTCTTTCCAAACCCTTCTAATTGGGTTCTGACCCTTTCGATCTTAAAGTTTTCTCTTAGTACCACCGACGCTTTAATTGTGCAGACTGAAGCACCCATATCGATCTGTGACGTTATTTCTACGGTCCCAATCTTTATTGCCCTCAGGAATTCGTTTATCGGTGACCCGTTTTCTGGACCTATGACTATCTTAACTTCAGCACGTTCTACCTTACCCGTCCCTGTATCTCTCTTCATTCTTTCCTTCTGGGGTTGTTCGCAGTTTTTTGATACATACCCTATCTTATTACAATTATAACATTTTACCTCTCTTCGTGGTTCCTTACAGTCTCTACTTATGTGGCCTATCTTTTCACAATTAAAACATTTGTTGTCCCAGGTTTTATCTTCTTTCTTGTCGGTGGTTGTCTTCTTTGGTTGTTCGTCTCCGCTGCTTCCTGCTAGCGGTGGTTTCTTCGTTTCTATTTTGTCTCGTCTCGCAGTATCCATCCTCTCGAACCTGATTATGTCCTGGTACAGTTTGTCCAAGTCTGCGTAATCTCGTGACATGAGGTAGGGACTTAACTCACGGGACCACACTCCGGCAACGAACTCCGTTTTGATCTCTTCGACGTCCATTTCGAGGTCTCTGCACAGCCGAACCTTATCGTGAAAGTATTCTCGAGTATTTTCCTTCGGGTTTTGCACTCGTTGTGTCATTGTTTTCATTTTATCCGCACGGCTGCGTCTAAACGTGAATGTTGACTCAAAAGCTTCTTTGAATGATTCGAAGTCTTTGACTGTTTCTACCCTTGCTGAAGACCACTTGTGTGCGCTATCTTTCAGGTGTGCCCTGGCGATGCTGAATGCCATTGCGTCTGTCCATAAGTGAACTGTCTTTGTGTTGCATAGCTCCTTGAGCCATGCTTTAGCGTACTCAGGTTCTTCTGTTCCTTTGAAGTCTCTGATTGTGTTTTGACTATCCGGCACCACGCTGTACGTAACGTTTGCGTTTTCGTTTTGTTTTTGCAATAGTTTTGCCATCGTCATCATTAATTGTCGCATGTCGGACTCTTCGTTCGAATTGGGTTCATGTTTGTAGTTATTCGCTTGAGGTTCTTCGTCTTCTTCTACGTGAATTAGCACGTCTTCGCTCTGTTGCTGTTCTAACGCAGATTTTTCTGCAGCTAACCTCAAGGCTTCTGCTTCTGCTTCTTTTCTTCGCGCTCGTTGCGTTTCGATCTCCTTCACCGCTGCTTCCATTTGTTTGATGTAGTTGGTGCATTCCGTCTTCATTTTCTCGATTTTCTGATTGGCTTCCGCCAATGGCGTTGCTTCGTCGGCCATCTTGCAGTTGTGTGTTCGTTTCGATTCTCTGCTTTACGGACGCTGTTCCGCAGTTGAACTTTTGGCGGTTCTATTTTTTGAACGATTAGCGTCCCTACGCCATCTTGTCCACTCCAGGTTTTTCTTTCGTTGTTCTTGAAACTTTTCTACGTCGTTCACTATGCACTGTTTCCCGCACGTTAACCCGATCTCTTTTTCCAACATATGTATATGTATTACCTCTTTTTTTTTTTTTGGCATCCCACTTCTGATTTGTTAGCAAATACTATTAATGCGTGGTTGGGAGACGGGTGGGTAAATGATTCTTGCACTTATTTTTTTTGATTATATACCGTGACAATCACGTGAAACCGAATGGATCCATGCTACCGAAAAGCGAATATTTCGTATTTTTAGCAGGTTAACCACTCGTTGCACTGAAAACCCCTAGGGTGATTTTGGCGTGCGGTCGATGAAACTCGGCAGCCATTGTTGGACATTGTTGTTGGAAACCGGCTGACTGTCAATACATCGCGGAAGGTAGACATGTGGGGTTATGTTCGCTTATTTTAAGCAAATGATAAATGAAGTGAATAAAACCTACGTGAATAAGTGATTGATATTTAGCAAAAATCGATCAATCAGTTTTAAATAATATCATAGTACAATCAACGAATTAACTTAAGCTATAACTGCAAATTAATTAGAATCAAAGAGTTCATCGAGAACAACCAATTCCTTGATTGTATTAAGATATCATTCAAAACTAATTGATAGATTTTTGATAAATATTCATAGCTTATTCACGTAGTTTTTATTCACCTTATTAATCATTTGCTTAAAATGAACGAACATAACCCCACATGTCTACCTTCCGCGATGTATTGACAGTCAGCCGGCTTCTATCAACAATGGCTGCCGAGTTGCATCGACCGCGCGCCAAAATCACCCTAGGGATTGTTCAGCGCAACGAATGGTTAGCCCGCTAAAATGACGTCATATTCGCCAATATTCGCTGTCCGGTAGCATGGATCCATTCGGTTTCACGTGATTGTCACGGTATAGTTGACAGTAGTAGCAGCCTACGCTGTTTCAGGTATTGACCGGTGGGTCCGGCGAAGACCGGGGTATCGCGCACATATACGTTAGCAGTCATGATTATTACACGTTATACGTAGCTCACAGGTTCAGAGATGTTTGCGTCTCGAAGTTCGAGGTGTTTTCGGGTAACGGAAGAGAAAATAGGGTCTTATTTGAAGGGTTTTCACCTCCAGGCTCCCATACGAATCAGCCAAGCCGAAGAGTGGTGGTGATTTTTTCGGTAGTTTCTTCTGGCTCCGAAGTCTGATCTGAGGTACCAGCTTTCCAGGAGAAGGTGCTGAGACAAGTCCAATCCTGCTCGAGGGTCTCCAGAGAACTCTTGTCCCGACAATACCATCACAGATACAGAAAGCAGGGTTTTGAACCGATCGTAAAATATGTACTTTGCAGAATAGTGAGAGCGGAGTGGTTCCCTTCTGAGGTAATAAAACGCAATTACCCCTGAATACTCCGTCTGTTTGAGGGATTCCCAGAATTCTGGCCAGGTGAAAAAAAAAAGGTTCAACGCGGACTGATCCCTATCGTACCGTGGAGCAAACCTGGGAAGGTACGGCGACAAGTCCTGACCGGTCAAAAAACTACCCGTGTTACTATACTTATTTCAGCAATCTTATTCCGACTATAAAGAAAATGTTCCGAACTGCTCCTGGACACTGTAGTGTACAGGACAGTGTGGACTGAGTGTCACCGTTCTCAGACAATGAAATGCAATTAGGTTCTGAATAACCCACGCCTGTTTATGGTTTTTTCAAAATTTCGACTGTTTGAAAAAAAGCTCTAGCGTACAGCTACCCCCCCCCCCCCCCCCCCATTGTGTCGAAAAAAAAACTCGCTGCTATAAGCCAGAAGCTTTCAGCTTGCAAGTCTCGTCGTGTTTGATGGTTGTGCATAGACAGGACGCTAAGCGTAAAGAAGGATTTAGTTTATAACTATCCTGCAATGGTTTGTCTAGAGTTTCATACGCCCGGCTCCAGGTAACCGCGCTGTTCAATGCAGCGTCGTATACCTGGGAATCGTATCCGTACAGCGAGTGTGTCACGGGGTAAAGGTATATCCTCACTCATGCGCCACAGAGCTATTTTGCACTATGAGCAATAGGGATTACCTACGGGCCGTGGTACTGGAGCGTACAAGGCTTGCTAATTAACACCCTTTCCGCGTGTTCAAAAATAAAATAGGTTGTAGAGGATTATCTACTAAACGATGATAGTCACGGCTGCCGCAATAGATCGGCTCTGAAAACAGTTGAGGCTAGCTGAGTGATAAGAATCGTCGACCACCCACTCCCCTTAACTACTTGCGGGAGGTGGTGGTGGGCCCAACCGATAGGGTGAATAAAGAGGGCAGTCAAACGCAAACTCGCATCAGATCTGAAAACGCCTCAGAGCCGAAAACTCCGTTCGTTCTTTGAAGTTAATTTCGAATTTTTATATCGTTTTTCACTTATTTTTACTGTGTGGAAATGTCGCGAACCGTAGCCGGGATCAGGAGAGCTGCTTTGGCGGTGCTGCGGCACCTAATGAGCCAGCACTCGGCTCTCGTCAACAGGCGGATGGCGTCCCTTCTAAAAGTTATACCGCGTACAGCTGATGTCGCAGAGTTGCTGATGATGTTCCGCCAGATAATAACTGTGTGTCCGGTAAACGTGATTGCCACGATTCACCGTGCAAACTGTTTGAGTGGCAACTTAGATTGCATGCGAGTGGTGGTGGATCAGGTGCGATTTTGCGGGGCCGAGGAAGATCGGGTGATACAACCATTCCTCCAAAGCGTCAGAGTTTTAGAGGAGGCTCGTTCCGCTGTCCCTGGTAAGCAAGAAACAACTGATTATCTTTCATTTTATACTACGACATTGTTATAATCGTATCTCATCTACATCTGTTATTTCCACAGCTAGCCATGTTCCAGCAGGGGGCTGATGATGATGGGATGCTTCTCGAGGCGGTCGAGGCGTATGACCGGTCAGAGGTCTGCGACTTGGCAGAGGCTACCAGTGGTGCTGCTTCCTGCTGTAAGTAGCTCTTTCGCGTTAGAAATTCCTTGTCCATATCTCAGAGCTGTGTATAATAACAGAATCATAATATTGTAGCGAACGCGAAAACGGTCGCAGGTGATTGCGTGGCGAATACGACGGTGACTCGTGCGGTATCCGGTAAGCGTCTCCTGCTACCCCGCTCAGGATCCCAGGGTGAAATCCTGGCGAGTAGCGAGGAGGAAAGCGACACGATCGAGCGTTTCTCCCAGGTCTCGATCATCGAAGTGGAGGATTCTCCGATGCCAGAGTCGCAGAGCAGAACGGAGCGTTAACGGGTCCGGGATTTCGATGAAAGCGTATCGGACGTGTCATCGTCCGCTTCCCCCATCTTTAGCTCTGTAGAACGTGAGTAATAATAATTTCGTAACCTTGTCTAATGATGTTATTGTGAGGTCGCTTATTCTGATAGGCTTTATAAATGTTTCTTAACCTCTTATTTTCTACATTTTATCTCATAACAGCGGTGGAGAATGAGTCGTGGGAACAAGATGGCCAAGTATGGGATCTCTCACCACCCGTCGATTCCGAAGTCTTTAGCCAGCTGCAGGAACGTAGGTGCTCTTAACTTTGAATAATAACTCTCCAGTTCCTTTTCCCTGATCATCTCTGGAAAATCCTTCTCAATCTTCTTTTTTTTTAGTTTTTTTTCATCATATCGTGGAGTGCCGCGCACTGCACGGAACAGGATAAATGAAGAAGCAGTGTTACGAGCGTTCAGATTAGATCCGGAGAGGAGCATCCGAACTGTCGCTCGGATGTCCGACTTATCTTTTAGCACGGTCCAACGGATCATAAACGACGATCAACAACATCCATTCCATTATACACCCGTGCAAAGTCTGCAGGAAGGCGATCCTCCGCGTCGGCTTGCCTTTTGCCAATGGCTTCTACACCACCACAATATCGATCCGGATTTCACGAAGAGAATCCTCTTTACCGACGAATGTCATCTTACGCGTGAAGGTGTGGTTAATTCGCACAATTTTCACGAATGGGCCAACAAGAATGAAAATCCGCATCTCCGTAGAGTACAAAGCTTTCAGGTCCGATGGAGCATAAATATGTGGGCTGGTATTTACGGAGGCATTATCTCGTAAGTGAATCACCTCAATCATTTTGCAACTTTGCAGGTGTACGTTTGCACATGCAAACGCACGTGCAACATGAGGCGTTTGCACTTATAACCCCTGAAATGTTATTATGCGTGTGTTCGAGAGTTAGGGGGACACTTTGAATACTCAGGATACTGGAGGGCACAAGCGGATTGATAATAAAAAACCGCCTCGTCCAGTTTACCTTCCAATTAAACTTGCGATTGAATCGCTGGGCGATACACTTTTTTTTCATTTTTTTTTCCAAATTTTTAATCCCAAATACCGAATTAAAAAATGACTTCAACTTTGAATTACTTGTTCTTTAATTAAAAATTGAATTAAACATTTTCACTTCACGCAGTGTGATATTGGACGTTTGCCCACGCTTCGCGTGGCTAAAACCGCCATTTTCACACCTTATGAAGTAAAATTTTGTAATGTACTATTAATCCTGACCACCGGATTGAGAAATAAGTTAAAAAGTTTTAATCTCATATATTTCGACTAAAAATTAATTAGTTAATGTTTGCTCCCGAATGCCGGAATAAAAATATTTTTATTCCAATTTTGTATTTTATATTTTCTACTAGTAATGACTTACAAATTCTTATTTCGAAATCTTTAGGTTGTGAATAGTTTTTTTCATTCGAAATTCTAGTTATTACAATCGAGAGCAAGTTTTGAAATTCTCACTCTTTGGAGAACAATTCATTCCTTTTGAATTCCAGAAAGTTGCATAGTAGATTATTTTTTGACCTCAAGAAAATTCGTGTCTTAAATTTGTTCTCTTCAAATTTAGTTTTCCAATAAACTTTGATTTCCGCTCAAATTGTTAGTGAACATTTCGTTTTTTGTTTACAAGTGGTTCTGAGTATCTGAGCTGAAAATCAATTGTCTAATTTTTAATCCCGAGTTATTGAATGAGGAATCAATTTTCTAATTTCTAGTCCCGGGTATGGGAATTAAAACCTAATTTTCTGATTTTCAATCTCAAGTTTTCAATTTGTAATCTCGACTATTTGATTTCAAGATTGGATTTTCGATTTTCAATCCGGATTTATTCTTTCTCTCTAATTATGGATTGAAATTCAATTTTCAATTGTAAATATTTTTATTCAAGATTTCGCAACCCTGTTCAATTCTGACTATGATTAGTGTTATTATTATTTTTTTGTCACTGTTGACTTACGACGAAGTCTTATCAGTTCAACGTAATTTTTTGACTAGTTCTTGTTTATGGAAAATTCCAGTTTCACTGTCAGACAGTTGATTGATTTGCGTTTTAAATTTTGTTGATAAATTCAGCCTATGATGAGGGCAGCATATAACTACCAAAACGTCAGGCAATAGACATCACGCACTGACTCGACTGGATTGATCGAGATCTTTCCTCATATTATTATTATCACTATCATTATTATCATTATTATTATAATTATTATAAATATTATTATTCATTATTGTTCTAACTGTGTAAAAATGCATCCTGCGGACATTAAATAATGACTATGTATTCACACAATTCGAATTTTTATTAATGAGAACAGCTGATTGAATGAACTTGGACTAACGATGGTCAATAATTTACAAACGAGAAGAATAAGTATTTTATATCGTGGCTTCGAGATGACAATTTTTATCGAGAAAACAATAAAAATCAAAATTCATTCATACGAAGGTATACAGGAATGATTTACGTCGAATCCGTAGGATGACCACCGTGGATGACCAGGTTAGCGATTTCTATGGTAATAATTTTTTTCAATCGATCAATCGAAGATCAAGACCAAATATCAGAGATCAAAATAATGTTCAGGGTCTCGTGTAAGAAGAAGGGAAGCTATTATAATAACCGATAAAAATAAGTTTCGTTTGCAATAGATCGCCACGGTTTAAGGTACATAAAATCACATCCCACCATTTCCGCGGAAGGTATTGGTGCCTGTGTGTGCGGATGTAGTCAATTTACTGACCGACGATGTCTCGGAAAAGAATGGGCGGATATTAATTTTCGTTGGAGCAAACGATACGGTTCTCTGTATCTTAGAACTGATTATACTATTTTGGATTCGATCGGTGCAGTAGTTTCTGGGTTAATAGATGACATCTGTAGAATGGTCAAGGGATTCAAAAAAAAAAAAAATTGTGTCAATCCAGGATTTTATATGACTCAAATGTGATAAAATTTTGTAACTCATTGATTCGGTAGTTTTTAATAGATTAAGTAGTTGGTCCTCGAAACTTAGTGTGTAGTTGAAAATATTCGCTGCAGAATTTTTGTAGCTGAAAAACCTCAAAATAATCGGAAATTCACAGCAACGGTACTTTAGGTCATTACATTTATTGGTCTCTCTCTTTCAGAGGCTAACGCCGAGCTGCCTTCTTGCGGGACTGTATATTGTCCGGTCGCGCACTCACATTCGCATACTCACACTCACATACATACACGCACATACATCTATACACACTGGGCCTAGCAACGGTGCCTACAGCTCGGCCGTTCCTGACTTATAAGGGCGCCCCGTCCGTTGGTCCTGCTCGATCGTGCGCTTCGTCATCGTTGGAGTCATTGTCGGGCTCGTCGTCAGCATCGTCTAATTCCAGATCCTTGACGGAAATCCATCTCTTCAGTCGGTCAGGGGATAGTATGGATTCGTAGATTTTCTGATTAAGTTGGTAACCTGGAATGTCCCCGACTACGTAACGATCGTTGTCTAGTTTTCTTAGAATCTGGTAAGGTCCTATATACTTTTCACTGAGCTTTGCACATCCAGGGACGGAATGGGTGGACTGTCGAATCATCACAAAGTCCTCTTCTTCAAATTCTTGATGCGGCCGTCGTCGGCGGTTATAACTTTCTTCGTTTCGTCGCTGACTAGCAACAATTGCATCGGAGATTTGCTCTTGTAAATTTGTGCGCTCCCTGTCGAGGTTCTCGAGTGTTAGATCTTCTTCCATTTTTTCTTCCAGGACATCAAGGCCTCCTCGTCGTAGGCGAAACCCAAACATGGCCTCGGCCGGGCTGCGACCAATACTTCGTTGAATAGCAGTATTCAGTGCCATCTGCACTTTTCCGAGAGCTTCGTGCCATTTATCAGGTCTCTCCGTCAATTTGCAAACAGCTGGCATGATGGTACGGTTATAACGCTCGATCTGACAATTGGCACGGGGGGTGTCAACAGCTACCTCTACGTGCTGAATTCCATTGTTTTGACAGAAAGTTTCAAAATCGTTACTAGTAAAGGCGGTACCCCGGTCCGAGATGATACGCCGCGGGACACCAAAGATTCTGAACATCGATTCCATTGCTCGAATGACTTCGTCGGTAGTGGTGGATTTGACAGGCTCAAGAATGACGAATTTGCTGAAGCCATCGATAACCTCAAATATATGCTTGTGCCCCTTCGTGGTTTTAAGTAGAGGGCCCATGTGATCGATATGGAGCGTATCCCAAGGCCTCGTACCCTTGTCTATGCTGTGGAGATATCCCTCGTTCAAGCTGGCCTTTTGATTGTACTCGAGGCACTTGATACAATTGGACAGGCACTTCTTCACATACTCTCGCATGTTCCGAAAATAGTATTTTCTCCTAAGTTCCTCAAGGCTTTTGTCATTGCTAAGGTGAGCCAAGGTCTCATGGATCTTTATCACGGGGTCGTGCCCCATGCGTTTCGGGACGACAAATCGATGTTCGCCGTGGACTACCTTGAAAAGCTTGCCATTAATAACACTAAAATCGGGTAACGAGTGATCATCCTTTTGAAGACGGTTCTTAATTTTTAAGATCTCTACATCAGTGTCTTGGGCTACCGACAACATATCCGGTTGCTCATCGTCGCCTACTACAGTCACATGAAAGCAACGGCTAAGGCCATCCACGTGACCCATCTTATCGCCACTACGATGTTGCACATCGAAGTCATATTCCTGAAGTACCATGATCCATCGGCAAATCTTAGCATTTATATCTCGTTTGTCTAACGTTTGTTTTAAAGCATTACAGTCAGTTACGATTACAAATTTCATACCTACTAGGTAAACTCTGAAACGTTCAATAGCTCTAATGATAGCTAGAGTCTCTAACTCAGAGCTATGATAATTCTTCTCAGCATCAGTTGTCTTAGCGCTAAAATAGTATACTGGATGTAAATTACCATCTTCCTGTCTTTTCAACAGGATGGCGCCATAGTCGTGCGAGCTGGCATCAGTGTGTAATTCAGTTTCCCTTTTAGGGTCGTAAATTTCTAAAACAGGCTCACTGAATCGGATGTGTTTTATTTGTTCGATAGCTTGCTCGTGCTCGTCACGGATTTCAAACCTAACGCCACCGTGCAACAAATCAGTCAATGGTTTAGCTATGATTGAGTAACCTCTAATAAAGCGCCGAAAATAGCTTGTCAAACCTAAAAAAGCTCGGAGTTGCCGAAGTGTCTGCGGTAAGGGAAATTGCTCAACGGCTCGCGTTTTTTCTACGCCAGGCTTAATCTCGTCTTTACTTATTATATATCCTAAATATTCTAATTCAGTTTTACCGAACGAACATTTATCAATTATCGCTTCCAAACCATACTCACGCATTCCATCAGTTACAATTTTGATAATCTCGAGGTTTTCCTCGATTGTCACAGTCGCGATCAGAAGGTCGTCAAAGTAGATCCTCAATTTCTTCTGCTGCACAAGATCTCCAGCGATATACATCATGTATTCCAAGAATACTAGTGGCGAGTTCTTAAGTCCGAAGGGCGCGACTAAGAACTCGTACTGACCGCTCGGAACTACAAAGGATGTATATCTTATCGAGTGTTCTTCGATCTTCACGTGGAAGAAAGCGTTCTTTAAATCAATGCTAGTAAAATAATTGAGACTACTAAAGCCCTTGATCATGTCGTCAATATGAGGTACAGGAAAATTATTCTTTATCATTATCTTATTAAGTCCTCTATAGTCTACACACATGCAATACTCGTTATTCTTTTTCTTAACTAGTACAATAGGACTCGCATACTCAGATTGACTGGGTCGTATTCTACCCTTAGCTAGGAAAAAAAAGTGCAGCAGTTGATTGATTTTTCTTATTTATTGAATGTTAAAATACATTTTGATTACAATTATAGAGCATTTTTCTTATTCATCCATGAATTGTGTGATGAATCAAACCCTAACCATTTAACATACACTTGATTCCCCCTTTTACGTAAGATTTTTTCCACCAGATGCACATCGGGATATTTAGCTTTTCTTATTTCATATTCATAAAATCCTCCCACAATAGGCTGTCCACGGGAATCTTCAAGCAAATACGTTACCGGATTCGTGACTCGCACATTTATGATTTTGAATACTTCCGTAGACCAATTAGGTTTAAATCCTCTAGCAAACACAGTTTTGTATTTACTGATTCGTACAAAGTCACCAATTCTTAATTTTGCCGGACCAGCTATTTTAATGTTGCTGTATACGGTTGTGAGAAGTTTCTTGGCAATCACTGGTGTGACTTTTTGTGGTGACATTCCAATTTTTCTGTGTACACGCTTATTATAGTCGCCAACCAATCGATCGATGAAGCATATTCACCCATTCTTATGAGCCATTAGCGGTAAAAGCCATCCACATTGAGTTCTTCAGGGTTCTGTTCCAACGTTCAACTACAGATGCCTTCATAACGCTGTACGTGGAATAGTGATGAATTCCATGTTTAGATAAAAGAGACTTGAACGATTTGTTGTAAAAATCTTTACCATTATCCGTTTGAAGATTTGCAGGTTTCCGGGTACCAGATACAGAGTGATTCTTTTTGCGCGCACCATTTGGTAAGGGTAGATTCCTTGTGAAATTCTAAGACTAATTTTCCTTTACCAAAAGGTCTTGGGTCTAATATTTTCCGGGCTACAGAAGTATAATTCTAACAGTGCCCGTGGCGAGTCGATTTCAAGTGAAATAAAAATAAATGATTAAATCTAGTGATAAATTTTTTCACCATATGGCATTTGGGTTACAGTTATTGTCGCCAGGAGTCACCAGGAGTTGTTTTCGTACAACATACACTTTCATTATCTGTGACCAGGACAACCACTACGTTGGCTTCGTCCTCCGGGTACACCGCTACGTAGTTCTTGTCCTCCAGGTCGACCGCTACGTAGTTTTCGTCCTCCAGGTACATAGCTACGTAGTTTTTGTCTTCCAGGTCGACCGCACCGTAGTTTTCCTCATCCAGGTCGACTGCACCGTAGTTTTCTTCGTCTAGTTCGACCGCACCGTAGTTTTCGTCATCCAAGACCACTCTTTCCATTTAGTAGATTATAGACCCTGACCCTTATTAGGAGCCCTAGGGGCAATAATTTTAATATCAGGATCAGTAAAATGATTTCATTTTAATAATAATATATTATTTAATTGAGGAATAATTATTATTATTATAATTATATTTCAATGATGACGAGACATTTGTTACCTTAGAATAAGTTAGACTTAAGAAATACCAAATAAAAAACATACATTATCAGATGATTCGCGTCACTGCTTGCATATATGCATACAGAGAGATTATGTCTATGGTTTACACTCAGTCAAAGCCAACTCGACACACTCCAGGTTTTTCGTCTGTTTATTGCAGGCCGACCATCTGCATTTTTTCTCTGGTTGAATAGATTTGCTTTTGGAAGACATCGATTCGAAAAAAAAAAAGAAAAGAGGATGGCCAGCCTGCAATAAACAGACGAAAAATCTGGAGTGTGCCGAGTTGGCTTTGACTGAGTGTAAACCATAGCCATAATCTCTCTGTATATGCATATGCATATGCATATAAGACCTTCTATAGCCCGGAAAATATTAGACCCAGGACTTTTTGGTAAAGGAAAATTAGTCTTAGAATTTCACAAGGAATCTACCCTTACCAAATTGTGCGCGCAAAAAGAATCACCCTGTATGCAAGCAGTGACGCGAATCATCTGATAATTTATGTTTTTTATTTGGTATTTCTTAAGTCTAACTTATTTTAAGGTAACAATTTTCTTAAAACTAGCCTAAACTATATTTCTCAAGTCTAACCTATTCTAAAGTAACAATTTTCTTAAAAGCAGCTTGAACTATATTTTTTAAGTCTAACCTATTCTGAAGTAAAAATTTTCTTAAGACTAACTTAAACCATATATTTACAAAGAGGTGGCAATCACGCACCGAGGTTCACACGTATCTGAAACATACAGGTATTGCAATAACCAATCGTTATGTAATGAAAAATGATATCAACTTACCGAACAATGAGTTG